>BMAU01000014.1:0-137113 GCA_019973935.1 Trichonephila clavipes | reverse complement strand
TAGCTGTTAACTACAGCAGTAGTTTATATTTTTATTTTGTCATTTGATGACAACATTAATAGTGGATTTAATTGAATTAAAATTATACTTTAGGTATACAGGGAAAATTCAAATATTGTTTTTACAAATAAGAGGGATAAGTTATAATTACTACAGAACATAAGGTGCATTCTACTGTAAGAAGCATAAAAGAGTAAAATTATAATTGAAATCAATGTTGGGAAAGTGAATGTACTATACCAAAAGTTACACAATCTGATTTTTATTCAGAAAAAAACTTAAAGCACGTTCTCAAAATGGTGGCCATGAATGCTGTTATACACCGTTGAAAGAATATATATATATGACCAGTGCACCCTCACAAAGATTCCTGGTATTGTGTGTAGAAACAAAGGCTCTTACCATGAAATCCACAGGTGTCTTGTACACTAAAGATTTCATGTACTCCCAGAAGAAAAATTAGTGTGCTTAGATCAGTAAGCAAGGAAGCCGAACCAAGTGTCTGTTAAGTTGTGCAGGATATGTGACATTTGGCAAGATCTCATAAGGAGACTAGTTGTTGCTGCAGATAATATTAACACACCAAGAATCTTCAAGAGGGTGTACCTGTCATTCTTTTGACCGTGTATGGCAGCAGTTCTTAAACTTTTGTGTGATTGCCACAGATCCTCTTCCCAACTCCCAAAACATGGCCAAGTGATGTGAAGGCTCTTCAATAATTCTAAAATTGCCTCTGCTACTTATGCAGACTTTTTTTTTGACACTTCTTTTTTCCTTTCAAATAATAGTAAACATCTTATTAAAAATTATGTTGTAGTAATGGCTGTATAGTTAGTTGCAAACGATGAAAAACCTGAAATAATATTCTTGATCAAAATACATATTAGTAGTTTTTTCATTGGGGACAGTTGAGTGATCTAGTTTAGAATGAGACATCTTTCAATTTTTCCACAAGACAGTTTGTAAAAAAGGAAAATCTTAACACTAAGTGAAAGACCTTTGTGGACCCCCCAAGAAAAGCACTGGCGACCACAGTTTAAGAACTTGAAGGATATGTTGCGTTAATGTTCAATCAGGATGCAATCAGATAAAACTTAACGACTTTAACTTTATTATAGACACATTTTCTAAATCATCTGCGAGTGTTGAGAGAGAGAGAGAGATTACCCATGAGCACAACGTATATATACTGCAACCCTAGCGGAGAAAACTAGTACTATTCTAGATGTACACTTCATTGTAAGGTGCTACCATCTAGTGAGTTAAAATATAGGATATGCTACAATAGTATCCCCCCAGTGATGGAGAGAATCGAAAGAACGATATATGACATGCTCATGAGCAAAATCTCAAATACAATTATTTGAAATATGCTTGAAAATTACATTGAAAAGAAAATATAATATGCATACAGATATTTGAAATTACATTACATAAATATACATATGAAAAGGTATGAAAATCATAAGATATGTGAAAAGTCAAACAAATTTCCCTAGAAAAAATATATATGTCCATCTGGTACTTGAATAGTTTATTTAATTTCAGTTATTAGTCTCTGAGGAAATCTTACCCGTCTACCTGATTTGGTAGTTTGCATGTTTGTTGTCACTGGATGGCGATGTGATGATTCTGCACTAATGATAGGATCAGGAATGGTATCGGGCAAATCCTTGAACACAAATGTTGGTTTTACTCTATCAAGTGATACACAACTTTTCTTTCCATTTATATTAATGGTTATGTGTTTGTTATTCCTTGATAGGACTTCGTGTGGCCCTGTGTAAGGCTGAGACAATGATGGGGAAACTTTGTCAACACGGAGGAACACATGAGAACAGTCATCCAATTTAGGGTGCACAAAAATTTTTGAAAATCCATGAGTGGATGTTGACAAGGGTTTTAAATGATTCATTTGGTTTTTCAACTGTTGCACAAATCCGTAGTCTAGTGCAGTGCTTCTCAAACTTTCAATACTGGCGCCCCCTTTTCGATCACAATTTTTTTCGCGCCCCCCCCCTTATACATTAATAATGTACTGAATGCAATAATAATGCACTTTGAAGCTAAAATTACAATAGGCGATCTTAATTATAAACCATACAAATTAGTAACATAAGTATTAAAAATTTTGTATACTACTTTTAAGCAAAATAAATAAATAAATAAAATAATAGGATAATTATTATGTTATTTTTCCTTTCTCTAATTTTTAAATTGAACATATTACAAAATGCGGTAGCTGCTTAGAAGACAAAAATATAGATATCTGCTAAATATAGAAAAGAACTCAGAGGGTCAATTTCTAATCATAAGCATTCCTTATAAAAACTTTGCTTTCCAAGACAAGCTCATGGACGTCATTAATACTTATTAAACTTGTTCTTAATTTAGTATTAATTAATTAGTTATAAAATATTCTGTGCAGCACTGATACATTAAAAGTATATCGGCTGAAGTGCCCGCTCTTTGCTCGAGTTCATTTATAAGAAAATAAAACATAATTGAAATAATAGCTGAATTGTAAGGGAAGCAAAGCCAAGTGCTCGACAATGTTTACAAAAACGTAAAATGATTTTTTAAAATCGTTGCTCAAATTATAATTAGTTTTAAGCGAATTGTAATTTTAAGCCTCACAGAATTAGCATTTATAATTGATGTTATACAGTACGGTCGAGGTTATTGAGTCACCCCAATCCTTTTTTTTTTTTTTTAATTATTTTATTGTACACGATACAAATCATGATTCCAGTGAATAAGTTAGCTAAGAGAAAGTTTACTTACCTACCTTCAAAGACTTTTCAATTTTTCTTTGGTAATAAATAAACAGTTTTGCCAGAATTAACGATTTCGTAATCTGTGTGTCCCGCGCGACTACTTCCGGGTAAAAAGTATATTCATTATGATAACATGTATGTTACTGCTAAAAAATTGTGTGAAACGTTTTTCGTTATGCTTTATACATTGAGAATATTTATAAAAATATGTCTTGGCCAAGTAATCCTTCATGTGCTTGTGTGTGCTCTCCGTGGTTTTCCAAATATCATAAAACTTAACTTAGAAGGTCAAACACAGATTACAGCTATAATGTGCAGTATTTCAAAAATAATGACAGTGATGAAATTTTTATGTTCCTAAAGTTTTTCGATTCTGGATCCGGGGATCTGGTTTCTCTCTGAAAGAGTAGTATGTTAGGTTAAAGAAAAGCGTAATAAAAAAATCTCTCATCACGGGATGACAGCAAATGAAATAAAAGTTTTTTATTTGGTTATAGGATCAAAGATAGCTAATTAGGTATTGAAGAAGTTTTTATTTTTGATGGCTTAATACCGCCTATAAATTATATCAGAGTAAAAGTGCATTTTTTATTATGTCTGAAAGTATTTTGTTTTAATTCATTCCAGTAAACTAATTATTTTTTAAATCTTTTATTTTCGATATGCTCGCGCCCCCCTCGTAAGGTCATCGCGCCCCCCCAGGGGGGCGCGCCCCACAGTTTGAGAAGCACTGGTCTAGTGGCATTGAAGATGTGTCAGTGCATATCTCGGCTGGTAATCTGAGGGAAACACCATACACTAATTCTGCACTTGAAGCATTGATGTCGGGTTTCACAGCTACTCGCAAGCCAAGAAGAACTGCAGGTAGGGTCTCAGTCCACTTGATATTCTCATGAGCCATTAAGGCGCTCTTTAGCACTCTATGTAAACGTTCCACTAAACCGTTTGCTTGTGGGTGGTATGATGTGGTCCTGATGCGGTTTGTGCCCAGGAATTTCGTTAATTCTTTGAAAAGAGCAGCTTCAAATTGTCGGCCTTGGTCAGTCGTTAGGTAAACTGGGCAACCAAATCTAGAGATCCAAGTGTCAAAAATGGCTCGAGAAACTGTTTCTGCAGTAATGTTCTCTATAGCTACTGCTTCTGGCCACCTAGTGAATCGATCGACAATTGTTAAGCAAAAGATTTTCCTTCTGATGATGGTAAAGGACCTATCAAATCCACATGAATGTGTGAAAATCTTGCATCAGGTAAGGCGAAAGTGCCCAGAGGTGTCTTCGTGTGTCTGTGCACTTTTGAACGTTGACAAGCAATACAATTCTGGACCCAATCTTTCACTGTTTTCCGCATGTTTGGCCAAACATATCTGGATGCGATGAGTTGGAAAGATGCTGCAACACCAGGGTGAGCTAAGTTGTGAAAATGCTCAAATATGGTCCTACGAAAATTATGTGGTACAAATGGTCTGGGAGAGCCAGTGGAAGTATCACAGATAAGTTCAGTGGCTGATACTGGAGATGGCACACGTTTAAAGACAAGGGAAGATTTCTCGTCATTTTGGAAACTTCGTAATTCGTTGTCTTCTAGTTGAGCCTTTGAAAGTGCCTCGAAATCTAAAAATGAATTGGATATTTGATTCACTTCAATTCTTGAAAGTGCATCAGCGACTGCGTTGCGGGTACCATTTATATGACGAACATCGGTACTGAATTGAGATATGAAATCTAGATGTCGCCATTGCCGTGGACTGCACTTGTCAGGATTTTGCATAAAGGCATACATGAGAGGCTTCTGGTCTGTGTAGATTATGAAGTCTCTTCCTTCGAGCATGTGACGAAAACGTTTGACCGAAATATATATTGCCAGGAGTTCTCTGTCATATGTGGACCATTTCTGCTGACTTTTCGAGAGTTTTACTGACAAAAAGGCAACAGGTTCCCAATTGTTTTGGCAAAGTTGCATAAGTGAACCACCTACGGCTTTTTCACTCGCATCAGTCCAAAGGCTTAATTTTGCACCTGGAATGGGATGTCGAAGAAGAGTTGCGTCAGCTAAAGCGTTTTTGGCATCATTAAATGCCTGCTCTGCCTCCTCAGTCCATTGAATTGAGTCACGCAAATTTTTACAGGAAACTTTTTTAGACTTTTTAAAATTTTTAATTCCTTCCAAAAATTTATTTAGTGGGGCTAATAAATGAGCAGCTTTGGGAACAAAGCATCGATAAAAATTAAATAACCCGAGGAAACGTCTTAATTGCGTGAGTGTAGTGGGTTGTGGAAAATTTAAAATGCAATCGACGCGATCCGACAAGGGTTTTATTCCTGATTCAGATACTTTAAAGCCTAAGAATTTTATTGAAGTTACACCGAAAATGCATTTAGAGGGCTTTAAAGATAGTCCATATTGTTGTAAGCGTGTGAATAAAATTTGTAAATGTTGTAAATGTTCTTCGGGTGAAGAAGACGCGACCAGAATGTCATCTACAAAAGCGAACACAAATGGAAGATTTCGCAAGACTTCATCTATGAATCGTTGAAATGTAGCAGCGGCATTGCAAAGACCAAACTGCATCCGAGTGCTTTCAAATAACCCAAAAGGTGTGATGATTGCACTTTTATGTACATCATCTGGGTTAATTGGAATTTGATGATATGCCTTCACGAGATCAATGTGAGAATAAATTTTTGTACCGTGAAGATTAGAAGTAAAATCTAAAATATTGGGAACGCTATAATTATCTTTAATAGTTTGAGCATTTAGTGCACGGTAATCGCCGACTGGTCGCCACTCTGTGCTGTCTTTTTAGGAACCATATGTAAAGGTGAGGCATAATTACTTTTGGAAGGTCGCATATGACCTAGAGTAATCATGTTCTCAAATTCCGCTTTTGCGATGCGGAGACGATCGGGAGCGAGGCGGCGAGCTTTAGCTGTTACAGGTCGACTATTTGTTTCGATGTAATGGACTACGGAATGTTTAATTTCTTGATCAGGCCGGGGAGGTTTTGTGATGTCAGGAAATTTTCTTAAAAGTTCATGATAAACACTATCACCTGACACAGTTTTAATTGAATGAATTCTACTATTGCCTAAAATACAATGACATTTAATATTTGTCTCCGAGTCTAACAATGCTTGCTTACTTATATCCGGTACTAAACGGAAGTTGTACAAGAAATCAGCACCGATAATTGGGGTTGAAACGTTACCAACTAAAAATGTCCATTGGAAAATTCTCCTTAAGCCTAAATCCAAAGAAAGTGTTTGAGTTGTGTATACATGTATGGGTGATGTATTGGCGGCAGAAAGTGTCATTTGTGAATTATTTTGCCTTTGTGTTTTTGTTGCTGGAATTATGGACACATCAGATCCCGTGTCAATTAAAAATGTGACATTAGTACGTCTATCTCGAATAAAAAGGCGACGAGAATTTCTTGGCAAGGCAGTAGTCGCCATTATACCTAACCGGACTCGTTTTTTGAGAATTTACATGGAGGATGACATTTTTGAGCTGCTGAGCCAAATTTGTAATGGTACCAGCACTGCTCGTATGTTTTTGATTTAGAGCGATTACGTTTATGAAATGGGAGATTACGATTGCGACTACGACTTCTGCTACGCGAAATTTCATCAATGCGCAAATTTAATTTTTTTATTTCTTCAAGGACATGGCTTTCAATGGAATTTTTGTCTGAGGAAACGGAACAGGCACTTACCGCAATTGGCGTCACCTCCATGACTCGATCGGCTACTTCGGCAGCTTTCTCCAATGTCAGCGGGCTTATAGCTGCAAGAATGGATTGTACACGAGTGGGCAGATGCTGCTGAAAAAGTTCAAGCATGAGGTCATCCGGAACGCTATGAGATTCCGCGCGCCTCCTCATGACTCGCAATAGTTCGCTGGGACGTCTATCTCCGAGTTCTTCTCCGATGAGTAATTTCCTGATTTCTTGATGGGATGATTCACCGCTTCTTTTTATTAGCTCCATTCTCGCTTTTTCGTAAGGCTCCACAGGGTCGGGATTCATAATGACGTCACGAATGATGGTTGCTGCTTCCGGTGGTAAATGTGCGATGATGTAATTAAATTTTGTTTTGCTGTCTGTTATTGCCTTGGGACAGCCAAGTTGGAATGTGCTATCGCACATTGTGAACCAGAGAGCAGGATCGTGAAAGTTATATGCCGGTATCTTGACGGCGCCTACGTCATTCATTTTGAAGCTTACACGTGGTTACCAGTTCTTACGCAATATTTAGCTATTTCGTGAAAATTTTAAAAATAAAGCATTATTTTAATGCCATAATATCTTATTCATGCAGGTCACCATTGAAGGATATGTTGCGTTAATGTTCAATCAGGATGCAATCAGATAAAACTTAACGACTTTAACTTTATTATAGACACATGTTCTAAATCATCTGCGAGTGTTGAGAGAGAGAGAGAGAGATTACGGATGATTTTGAAAACAGGAATCTAGAATGCGTCAGCATTCTTCTATCCTCTATCTGGGACTCTGATTTTCATGGTTTTGGAAACTTGGGCTTGAAGAGAGGGGCGTGACTTCAGAGGAGGAGGTCCAATGGCAGTGCAGGAGGCGTTGGCTATGGAGCGATCGTTGATTGGAGGATGGCAGTGAGCTTTTAAGATTGAAATCATGTACTTTGAAATAGAAAGTGACTTTAACTTAATTTAAAAGAGAAATTCGATTATTTTGAGAGAAATTTAAAAGTTAAGGGGTAAAAAATAAAAGTTACAATTAAGAATGATAGGGAAAATTAAATATTGTTCATTATAGCTTCTGCCAGAAGGCAGGTTTTTCTTCATCGGAATTTGCTGTTTTAAATTTAGAGAGAAGGTCGAGAATTTTGGGGGTTTTCTTTACGAGGTTTGAGATAGTATTAAAAAGTTCCAAAACTTGGGAAAAATCTGAACTGTTATTATCTTGGGTAAGGAATCCACTGGAAGAGTCTTCCTTTTTATTTGCAGTTAGGTTTTCGGTTTCGGAGGCGATCTGATTGGGGATTTCTCCGCTAACAACGTTAGCGAAGGAAATTCCCTCTTTTGTCCATTTGCTTGAAAAATTTTTTCTTTTAATCGGGTCGGAAAAGGCAGTGCCTTTTTTGGGTTGGGGGAATTTGGGACATTTAGTATAACATGCCGAGTGACCGAAGTCCTGGCAGTTGATACAAAAAGAGAGAGATTACCCATGAGCACAACGTATATATACTGCAACCCTAGCGGAGAAAACTAGTACTATTCTAGATGTACACTTCATTGTAAGGTGCTACCATCTAGTGAGTTAAAATATAGGATATGCTACAAACTGTTGGTGTATGGTAACCATTTTGAAATGCACTTGCTGCAAGTTTTTCTCTAAACAATAAATCAGATTGTGCACAATATGGTATTGTTCATTCACTTTCCTAATACTGTTGGAAGTTCAACTTTTAATTCTAATTTTATTCTTTTCTGCTTCCCTGAGTGGTATGCAACCTTATGTTCCATGGTAAATATATCTCTTAGGTGGATACTGTCACCTCCTTTATTATATAAAAACAATTAAGACTCTCTCAGTGGCCCACATAAGGAGGAGCGGGGTTCGGGTCTGGACCCCCCCCAAAGCCCTTGATTTTTTTTATTGATTATATTTCTATGTATATAGTATGTGAAATTTGATCAAGTATTTGTTATTAATAATTTATTTTATTAATTAATGTTAATTTTTCATTCAATAATTAATTTTGTTTTTTGTTCCCAAAAATTGATAAAATCAAAAGAATATGTTAGGCGGTGTATTGCAGCATATGAGAATAGTGGACTTTCAACCCTGCCCCCTGAAAAATTTGTGTGTGCACTACAGCTCACCCTGTAAACATAATAAGCAAATAGCTAACAAAAATGAAATGCTTCATGTGGATCTTCAATGGTATATGCAATCTTAAGAAAAATTGACATTTTCAATCGCACTTTGCTATTACATGGGAAAAATATATGTATCTATTTTTTTTTATAACAGGAAGAAATATATGCAAGATAAAACAGAACTGACAAGAAAAAGACTAGATATAAATAGAAAATCATAATATACAAAACAATTTTTGTGAGATTTCAATTTGTCCTCTATCTCTTAACTATATATCATTTAAAACAATCTAACTTCAAAATAAAAGCTTTGTACGTAGTTACTAAAACAAAATACTAAAAACAATTACACTACTAAAAAAATATATAAGTACACTATCACAAAATCAAATGTAATATGCATTTTAAACCAAATGTACTTTTATTTAATGGATTAAAAATGAGTTGAAATTAACTTGGATAGAAATGCAAAAAATCTATACGATCAATAAGTGCACTGAACACTTATTTTAGGAAAGAATATTAAGGAATTTTAAAATCATCTGCAATTTTTAATCTTTTTTAAGAACATAAAAACTGAATTAAAACCAATGACATCTGAACTTTTTGAAAATTTTATTCAATCTGTTATACAACAATCATTTAACAGTTAAAATATATGCAGTTATTTAAATTTCAAATATTTCTTCACTATGTGGGTTAAAAAATAAAAACATTCCTAGCAAAAACAATAAATATTAAAAATTTCTACCTGTCACACAGTAGGAATTGAAACCATAAATTAAAACATCGCATTTTCTGTTATGCATTCGCATGAAAGTTTTTACCATAGTTTCATTTTAAAATTCACAAAAATGTTTACTGAAGAAACATATCTACATTACATTTTCCCTCAATGTATTAAAGAGTAGTAAAACCAGGTATGTAATTAGAAAATTCAATCCTTTTGCATTAATTACATGTTTTTGGTGACCTGGTGATTTTCAACAAGTTTTGCTAACTCAAAAAATATTTATCAATTGTTCTTAGAATAGTATCAAACCATATTAGTGTCACTACAGCAAAATTGGCACCACACAAATCGCACCAGATAAAAACCCAAAAAGATTTTTGCATGTTTTACTTGATAAGAATCCAATCAGTCAATGTTGGTGGAAAATGGCACAATTCACGTGGTGCCAATTTGGCTGTAGTGGTGTCAAAATGTAAGTATGCATCAAACATTTGCAGTGTCCTTTCCTTTAGATTAATTAGGTTACATAAATTGCAAAATCTTTGGTGATGAATTGCTAGCATACATTTTAAATGCAAGTACCAAAAATTCTTTGGAGGTATAAGTTACTCAAAGTCTATATTTTAAAAAAAAATTAACTGCAATTTTTTGTTTCGTAAAATAACTCAAACTTTTTAAATTAATAGGATACCGACAGGCATGTCGTACACCCCTACACTGCATGGGAGAGAGGGGGCAAAAGCTTGACTGACACAAAGTATGGCTTGAACCCAAAACCTAACTTTGCAGAGGATTCCTAATTTTGCCACTGAATACTGATTAAGGTATTTGTGACATAGCATTTAAAGATTACTTGTCATCAACCATTTGAAGAAATTTTATAATTTAATCAAAATTTAAAACTATTTTTTTTTATGTATTTGTCCATTACTGAGGCAGGCAAGGAGCTAGTTATGTTTACAAACCACCTTACATTTCAATCAAAATAACACCAGAAATATATATTTAAAAAATCATTCTGAACTTTACAAAGATTTGATGAGTAAAATTTCAAGTTCAGTCATTTTATGTTTTTGACATACTTTTATTGAATCACAGTTGATGAGAGCTGTTGCAGCCATGTCACTGACTTTCACCAAAGCACTCAAAAAAGCTTGATATGTTGATTTAATGTTGCCTTCTAGACCTCTCTCTCCTACTCTAGCAAAAGAAGAAATAATATGCTGGGGCCAACCACTTTCAACAAGAAATCCAGCAATCCATGGCATCAAAGGAAGTAGAGTGGACAGTGCTTGCATTCCAAGAAACCACAGTTCCATTATATCACCCCATACTTCTCGATATTCTCTTGTAATGCAAAAAGATGACATGCCATTAATATCCTCGGCATTATGACCATCCCATAAAAATTTTACACTTGAGGACAGAAAACCATAAAAGCTGGTTTCACATGACTTTACCCTCTTATAAAACTGTCGTGTGATCATAAGTCCTAAGACTGCAAAATTTGCCTTTAGAGGTAACATCTCAAGTTTTGGGGTCATCTGAGGCAGAGCAGTAAATAAAAATTTTAAGAAAAAGAAAAATTCTTCTGTTTCTGATACTAATTTGGCCTCCAAGACAACTATGTTCAAAAATATACCACATAAAGTAGTTAATGATGATTCTTTGTCAAATGCTTTCCATTGTACATCCATGTGTTTGAAAAGTAGTGAAAGCAAATCATTTTCTAGCAATATTTGCCTGGTCTTATCGTCAGCAGTAAGGTGACACAAAGGAGGTATAAAAAACTGTACAACATTGCATTCTGACATATCTTTACCAGGAGGAGATGTTGATGTAGACTTTTTACACACTTCTAAAATGAATGGTAAAATTTCTAATACTTCCTCTCGTAAAGCATAAGTTTCTTCAGCTAACCAACAACACAAGACACGTATTGTTGCTACAACAACATCTTGACTGTTAGGTAACTGTAGTAAAGGGCCATCACTTTTCCAGTCATTAGCCAACTTTTTTAAAAAACCTACAATTGATTTAAATGACATATTGATGGAATTGATGAACTGTTCTGTGTGTCGTCGATTGGATTGAAACATCGTTTCATCAACCATTATACCTATGATACGTTCTAAAATGCAATAACAAGAACTTAAAAGAAAAAGTTCTTTGCTAATTTCTTCAACTGTCAGAGTTTCCAGCAATAAGCACACTTCAACACTAGTAATTTGTACTAAAAGGGTAAAAAACAGCTTTGAAGTTTCTGTATTTTCTGCAAACCATTGTGAGCCAAACTTGTGAACAATGATTCCAGCTAATTTAAGAGCAGAATCTCTATGCATTTTTCTAACTTTGCTCTGTAAAATGTTAACGAGTCCATTCTGAATCAATAAACTACTTTCTAAATTTAAAGAATCACTATGCTTCAATAAAATTGAAGTTATATAATTACAAAGTTCAAATTTTTTCAAGCTTTCATCAGTTTTAAATTCTTCAGCCAAAATTTGTAATAATTCACTGATATCATCTGATTTACAGTATTCAGCTTGTAATATCACCATTACTAATATTGCTAAGACTTTATCTTCATAACTTTTTTTGTACTGAGTTATTAAAGCATTCAGTAACCCATTCTCAACTAATTGTTTGCGAGCTTCTTCATCACTTATCATTGCAGCAATGATATCCAAGGCATCATTCACAGTGTCACGATGAATTTCATTTTTCATAACATCAAGTAAACTTGGAATAAACCAGAGCATATGTGGATCCTTGAGTAATTCTGAATTCATACAAAAACATGAAAGGATTGCAAAGGCCAAGGTTTTAAAAGGACTAGTGGTTTCATCTGAATCGTCTTGCGTTTGGCACAGTCGCTGTAAAAATTTAAAACCAATTGCATCAAAAATATCTTTCTTTTGAAGTTCTGTTAAATCTTCATAACGTAGAACCTTGGCAATTACCATTAAAGCAGCAAACTTTTCGGTGTCCGTGCTTGCTGCCCTCCAAGCTGTTTTACTTCTTTCGACAGCTTCCATATTTTCAAGATGCAGTGCGTTTTTAATGCATTCTTATTTTTAAAAAAATAGTCACTTTAAATGCCTACGTAATGTAAACAAACAAAAATAATCAAGCACGTTATCGTAAAATATCTAAAAACTCACAACTTTCTTTTTAAAACACTCGAAAAATATACTGGAAATATTTCTTTTCATAATTAAAACGCACGTAACTCAAATATTACTTCATTCCACAAACCGAGAAACGCCATTTAAATCAATGATTCGTTTACTTCAACTCGATGAACCAATGTCCGTACAGAACCGGAGTGTCCTAATCAAAGAGATAATGCGCAAATTCAATTATTTGAATAGCCATTCTTTTAAACTTCAATTTTAAAGAAAACGAGCTTATTTGGATGCTTCTCTTTATGAGAGCGTCGAAACCATCTAAAAAAAATCTGTAGGAAGTCTCAAATTCTATTTAATATTCTTTTATTTTTATCATAATAAGCACAAAAATTTTCATTGATAATTTATTACATATTAAAAAATTCATGCAATTAAAAATTAATTTTAATTGCAACATCTAAATTTTTATTCAATGAACGAGTCCTGTTACGATTAGATCATTAAATAATAAAATAATGGCAACGCGAGTAAGAAATGTTTATTTGCTTTGGGGAATCTCCGCATGCTCAATTCTGTCTGTCGATTGATGTTAAATTTTATGCGAAAGGTTTTAACTAAAGGTACTATTTTATTGTAGTCTAAAAAGCATATTTATTTTTGAAAATTTTAGTGTCATATTACTTTGTAGTTTGTAAAAATGAAATTTGTTCGGATACAAATGTTGATGTTCTTCGAATCTTGTGAATTTTGAAAAGTTGAAATGGGGTTTATATGATACATGATTTAAAAATTATACGAAAAATTTTAATCGTTAAATTCTGTTAATTTTTAATTTAATTTCATTTTGTTCATTGAATAAAGGAATTAAGTAAAATTAATGTTACTGAAAAGTTTTACAAATGTATATGACTTATAAAAATTGATATTGTGGGTTTTTCTGAGTGCTTTTATTTTTAAATAAACTTTATTCAAATGTTGAAAGAATTCCGAAATATATTGAGTAACTTCAATGTTATATCATTTTTTATCGTAAAATACGATTTGGTGATTGACAATGTATCCAATAGTTAAAAATCCATTTGTAAAATTTGCTACTCGGCTAAAATTTTAGAAGAAAAAAATGTATTCTTTAAATGAATTTATTTTCATATAATACGCATCTCTGCTTTCAGTTGTCAAAAACATACATGTGTTTTTTATTTATTTTGAACAAATGAGTTAATCCATGCATAATAGTTTTACATACTTTGTTTTTTTAACCATCCTTTTTCTTTTTATCATATTTTATCTTATTTCTTGTATCATATTTTATCTGTCCATTGCACCTACATAACCAATGGAATTGCTTTGGAAATGCAATACAGAGTTGCAACATTTTGACAGTACTCTAAAAGATTAATTTTAGATTATTTTTAGCTTTAAGGTATTAAATATATCAAATATTGGGTACTTATGCATTAGCATCATGACTGCAAAATTTGTTTCATGAGAATCAAGCCATGATATTGAAATAACGAAAAGATTCTTACGTGTGTTATTTGGAAAATAAAAACTAATCAATCAGATTTTGGTGGAAAGTGGCAAAATTCATGGCTCAGATTTGGTGGCTTTAAATGCATAAGTACTGAATAATTAAAACAAGTTCAATATACGGACTTTTTTGAAAAATTGCAAATTTTTTTTGGTGACATCAGTCGTCAAAGAAAGCATAGAGTTGCAAAATTCCCCCTGCCTAAACTCCGCTGAAGTGAAGCTCCTGTCTTCAATTTAAGATTGCCTCCTCCCTCCCCCTCTCTACCTTTGTACGAAAATGAATGTGTGGCGGGATTCTTTCTAATCCCAGAAGCATAAAAAGGAAACATGTAATATTTTTAGAAAATAGGCTAAAAGAATAGGAAAGAGAATTCCTACATAAATATTAAACCAAAAAAGTTGTGAAAGGACAAATTTTTATGTAACTAAATGTAAATAGTATAATGATTATTTTAGCAATACTGCATTGAATTTAAGAATAAAAATCTATTTTTGTAAGAGATTCAGAATAGTAATGAGCAAATCGTACTATTTATCATCATTATCACATTAAGCCTAGAAGAGAAACATATTAAAATTAAATATATTAAAGCAAGAAAACTAATTTACTTATATAAGCCTAGAAGAGAAATATATTAAAATTAAACCTATTAAAGCAAATGAACATTAAAATTAAATATAATGAGAATCTTACTTGCTTACATTGAATAAATTAAATATAAATAGAGAATTATAACTTACCTCGCAGCACTTAATGTATAAAAAATTGTCACAGTTTATCAATAAGTAAAAAAATATATGTTAATAAATAAGTAATATTAATAAATAATATAAAGGCAGTAATAATAAAGGAATGTATAACCTAATAATGATAGAATTAAGTCAATCTAATCAATAATTAAATAATTTATCAGTAATTAAAAAAATATTAAGCAATATGGAATAGGAAATAAGTTAATAATAAGAGAATTGAAATACAACTTAGTAAAGAAAAAATATTCAACCTAATCAATAACTAAAAATAAACTTTAATAAATATATTAAATAAATACTATGAAAATATAATTAATAAATATTATAAATAAATAATGCTCATGAATATTAAGAAATAGTAGGAAACAGGGCATTGAATTTTGTCCGGAAATATTTATGTCTACACAGTTGAAAATCCAATAGAAAAAGAAGAATGTTAGAGAGAGTCCGATAGAAACTAAAATTGTTCTAGAAAGTTTTTTTTAAATAACTGCTGCTCTGATCAGAAAATCCGCCATAAAACGAAAAGACCGCTGAATCCCACTGGAAATCAGGGTAGCCACAATTTGATACTAATCGCTCGAAGAAGGTGCCAAAAAATCCTCCGAAAAAACTCCGTATATCGAACTTATGCTGAATAATTCTTAAAAATTATAGTTTGCTTATGATATGTTGAAAAGTATTGTTTTTTTGCTTAATATATGAGTTTGATTTGAAAACTGTATTAGTTTAGTAAAATGTTGTCTATGAATAATATTAACTCAATAATCAAATTTATTTTATTTTTTTGATGATGTCTTAAAAATATAATTTATTGGTACTTTTCTGTTTTGCCAGCATAGGCACTAAAGTCACCAAATATGATATAACTGACAGCAAATAAAATATTCCTTTGGTAACCTTTTACCACCTGGGGCTGCGGTAGCCCAGTGGTTAAGGTATCCAACCATGGCAGGCATGTCATGAGTTCGATCCCAGTACCACTAAAGACCCGCCGTGTAGGGCAGCGATGCACGTTAAATCTGTCGAGAGCTGAAACGTCCTCCCGTTGGTGTGGTGTGGTAGTTAGGAGAGGGGGGTGCCAGCTCAGGTGTCGTCCACGTCACTTGACCATGGTTCAAAATTACGTGGTCCGTCGCCAAAAGCCCTCGTGTAGCTGAACAGTGCGACGTTAATATTAACTCACTCACTCACCTTTTACCACCACATTTTCAAAATAAGTTATCTTATTCTTATCAACAATATCTTTTCAATAAGGCATCAAAAAGATGAAAAACCAATATATATATATATATAAATTTTTTGTGTGTATATTGTATTTTGTTGCCAATAAAGCCTGCTTGGTGAGATTTGTACTGATAAAACGGAAAAGTATCAATTTATTATGTATAAGAGGTATAAGATATTAAAATTTCCAAGCTTTTAGATTGTTCTTAATAAGGACATTTAAAATTACTGTGTAAGGTAACAAACACCAAGGCTAATAATGCTGCTGCTGATGAAAAAGTATGAAATATCTTCAAAAATGTGTTTTGTCTAATGTAGAATATGGACATTTACACTCTTGCATGAAAAATAACAAAATGACAAATTCCATGTTAAAAATACCAGTTATACACTGAAGTGCCACTGAATTAGGGATAGTAAGGGCTATTCTCGTTGTATATCACTGTTCATCATTTACGCACAAGTGAGGGCACTATGGTAACTGCATATATAACGCGTACTGTGGTTGTTCTGAATTAATTGTTAGAATTACCAGTATGGGTAAACTGCCTGATTTAGATGCCTTCAATCATGGACAAATTGTAGGTGCGCAATGCATGGGCCATTCAATTTTCACAAGCGTCAGATAGCTAGGATTTTCAAGATCGACAGTGTCAAAAGTATACCAAGAATTCATGGATGGTGGACAAAAAACTAGTGATCGGGCAAACTGCAAAGGAAATTAGCCATGACAATGTGTGGTGAGAGACAGCTCATGCCTATTGTACTTAGCTAGCAAAGCCAAACATTCGCTCAAATTACAACCCAGTTGAATGACGGTGCCAGTTGAACAGTCAGTAAAAGGACTGTTCATTGCTTGCTTCACCATATGGGTTTTGGGAGCCGTCGCCTTACGAGAGTACCATTGCTCAGTGCTCGCCATCGGGCTACACGTCTTGCCTGGGTAAGAGAGAATAGACTGGAGTGTAGAGGACTGGAAACGAGTGGCATAGAGTGATGAATCTTGATTCCGACTACTTAATGCTGACGAGAGACTGAGAATATGGAGTCAGGCTCATGAAGCCATGGATCCTGCATGCCAGGTTGGAACTGTACATGAGCATGGTGGCTCAATCATGGTCTGGGGTGTTTTTTTGTGGTACTATTTAGGATCTTTGGTGCATGTACCAACCTCCCTCAATGCAATTCGGTACGTAGAGTTGTTGGGTGATCACCTCCATCCGTTTATGCTGTTTTGTTATCCACACTGTAATGGAGTTTTCCTGCAAGACAACTGTACCTCTCAAGTCCCAGTTGTCTACTGGCTGGTTGAATGAATTTTAACTTTTCTGTCATAAATTGGCTCCTAGAAACCCAGACCTAAATCCTATTGAGCGTCTTTGGGATGTTTTGGAACAAGACATGAAAGATCATCACACAGCATCAATAAACCTTACTGAATTATGGACAGCTTTAGCCAATAATCGGCAAGTCATTCGCATGGAACATTTCCAGAAACTTGTTGAATCTATACCTCGTCATGTGCAGCCTTTATCAAGGTCAGAGGAGGCCCAACTCATTACAAGGTAAGTATCCCTAATTCAGTGGCACTTCAGTGTATATCAAGAAACAGTTTAGAAACTTATTTTGAAGACAGTTGAATCACTTTCACAACTCATTTGATTTATTATTAGAAAAGCAATGTATGTTAATGTAAAGGCCATGGATAACAATACCTATTGATAGTAAAATTCTAAATGTTGGACCATATAAGTTTTTGTTTTCTTCTAGAAGATTAAAGTAAATGTCAACTTAGTCTTATCCTGGCAGATTTTTTTCATTTAATAATACTAATTATTTTTATCAACATAAATGCTCAAACCTTTTATTATTTTGATTTCCTAAGTTCACAAGGAAAATTGAAAAATCAGGAAGTAAACATGGCTGTATTAAAAATTTATCAGAGAATCACATTTGCTTCATAAATTTCTATGAAACAAAATATTTTCTTATTGTTTAGTTCTCACATTTAATTGATAAGATGGGATATATATATATATATAAATTTCTATGTTAATAAAGTTTGATTTTTTTTAATGTAAGAGTGTAATTTTGACTTATCTTCTTTAATTTTTAGCCCTAAAATTAAGCATAACATTTTCCTAATATTGTAATAATTCTAAATGTAGGAAAAATGTATTGAAGTACTAAGTCTTCAACAAAATGATTTCTGAGGTTATGCTCAATTATATCTGATTTTGCAACATTCCAGGACATTAAATGATATTAGATAGTGTGTTACTCTATACAATTATCTACTCAGATTTTACATATATATGTAATAACTTGAATTAACATTTAGTCAAAATTAGAATCTTATTTGTAATATATATATATATATATATATATATATATATATATATATATATATATATATATTTTCATAATTCTGAATACTCTATTTGTGAACATGTCTCATTTCATCTCACATTAAAAGATTAAAGCCTAAATTTTGACAGATTTGTGATTTCTCATTAAAAAGGATTAGATCTTGAATTTTGAATTGATTTGTAGGCAATTTCTTCCAAAAGGATATTATAATGCTTACACATACCATATAAAGTGGTTGAATCTTCCCTAAAACATTGAAGTAATTTCTAAAAACTTATATTTCCCTTCACTTGAACACAATTATATTTTTTTGTTATATTTTCTTCTGTTTTTCCTTGCATATTTAAATATGGAAATTGGGTAATTTCCTCTCTTGTATTTTTGAACTTGGTCGGAGAGCATGCTCAAAACAAATCTCTGGATATTAAAATTAAAAAAAAAATGATGTGAACAGTCACAAGATACTTTTTTAATGCCATGACTACAAAGGGCATGCCATCTAATTGATGCATAGATATATTTGAATACAATTTTTTATAAAAGCTTTAATATGTTAAGAATATATTATATAAAAGATTATATATATATTATATAATTGTGTGAACGTGGGAAAATATTCAAATTTTGGTATTTATTAATGAAATGGTATTAATATTTAAACTTATTTGCATTAACTATCTTTTTATCATAGATCTATACTAAAATGGAAGGGAAAAACAGACAAATATTGGAAACTAGCACTAATGAAATAGATGAAAATAGAGATGTATCTGATGTAGATAAATCAAAAGAAACTGATGACAATGAAATGGATGAAAATGGAGATGTGTCTGATGTAGATAAATCAAATGAAACTGAAGACGATGAAATGGATACTGATGAATCAGAAAATTTTGCTGATGATAGTTCAGCAAGTGATTCAGAAGGAAATACAGGCTGGGCTGATGCTATGGGAAAAGTTTTGCATACTTCAGTCAAAAGTCCAAAGTTTATTCTTAGCAAAGCATTGAAAGATGCTGATATAAAACCAAAAGAAAAAAAAATTGAATTTGTTGATGAATCTGGCAATATAATTGAGGAAAAACCAAAACCAACTGAAAGCCAGAAAGAGAAAAGAAGGAAAATGCTTGAAAAACAGAGACTAGTGAGAAGTTTTTGAATTGTATTTCTCATTATATTATTAATATTGTTTTATTAATTCATGAATAATTTGTGGTAGTTTTATTGGTACTTATGTTCTGTTGCAACTTTATTGGCGACATTGAATAAAATTGTATTAATTCTTAAAACAGAATACACTGACAAGAATATGGAACATGTAGTCAAAAAGTACTTTGTGAAAAATAATAAGTAACTATAAATAAATAATACTCAGTAAAAGAAAAAAATAATTTTGATAAGCTAATTTTATTTTTATTCTACTATTAATTTTATATTATTATTAAATTTTATTATTTAAGAATTTGGTAAATTCCAGATTTGTATTTTAGTATTCCAGCTTGCCATATCAATGAATGGTTAGGCTTAGAATGGTGGCAGTTGATGATGTGTGTAAACGAAGCTCATGGTTGCCAATTCAATGCCTATGACACATGATAACTTCACCAATTAGATGAGTTATTTTGTAAGGTTGCAATAGTTCATAAGCTCCATTTTAATTTAGTATCAAAAGTCAATCAATACCTATCTATTGTAGTGTTAGCAGAAAGGTTTTTAACTCTCAGTAATAGTTTTATTATTGTATTCCAATTGTTCTTGGTCTTTTAATTTTGCTTTTTATTTTGATAATTCTTAAATTAATAGTTGCTATAACCATCCGGTATAGTGGTTTGTGACGTTGATTGCTGTGCTGTAGGGCCTGGGTTTGAATCCCGGAGAAGGCATGGATGTTTGTAAATATATAGTGCCTTTGTGGCATGAGGGTACTCTAATTAGCCATCAAGCTGCAAGTCCTGTCGTGAGGTTGGTGGGAAGCCTCTGCCTACCCCCAGGGTGTTCTCCCTCAAAATTGGGGTGGAACCAAGCTGAATCGTATTGTCACTTGCATGGTGCTTGTAGCTATGAGAGGCATACACCTAGCCCTTTGCCTTTCTTGGACCTTGATCTGATGTTACTGTCGATCAGGTGACATAAATTACAACAACAGAATATTAAAATTTATGTTCAAGTCCTGGTTATTTCTTGATATAACAGGAAATAGCATCTTCATTTTAATTAGTGCAACAATGTTGTACTGGTCTGGTAGATTGGTACTGGTCCGTAGATCTAATGATACTGGATTGCCAAAGGAACATTAAATTATTTCCATTTTATTTACTGTAGTGTATTTCTCTCAGTTTTGCTTTTTTTTTTAAACTTATTGTTGACAGTTTTGAATAAATTAAAATAATCTTTAAAAAATTTATTGGCTTTTCAGACTTAAATATGTACAAAATAATTGATTCATGCAAAAATATTAGCAAATAATTAAATTGAGTTATTGTAATAGAATCAGTCATATCAATTAATATAGAAAATATTATTTACATAATTACGTATGATAAATTTTTTAAAAAATTGTTTCTAATACTAAGGATGCTGAAAATTCTGTGGTAGCATGATTTATTTTAAATTCTTTAGATGATAATTGATAATACTTTTGGTGATATATTTCCTTCAATTCTCACTTTTTTAAGAAGAAAGTTTGTTTTGAAAGAAAAATTTGTATTCCTATTTATATGTACTCCTAGCATGTACTCTTTATTGGAATGCTTATTTATTGAAAAATCCTTATAAAGGGTGTTTTTTTTAGAGGTATAGAACTTTAAATTGCAATAAAACAACGATGTATTATTCGATTGACATGAATTTTTTTTTATTCGAAAGATAATCTTGTGGCATTACATTTTAAATATGATTTCTGGCATAGGACTGGCTCGGATGTAGTCCAATCTGGACGTCCAATTTTCGATGACTTTTTCCAACATTTGTGGCCGTATATCGGCAATAACTCGGCGAATGTTGTCTTCCAAATGGTCAAGCGTTTGTGACTTATCCGCATAGACCAATGACTTTACACAGCCCCACAGAAAATAGTCTAGTGGTGTTAAATCACAAGATCTTGGAGGCCAATTCACAGGTCCAAAACGTGAAATTAGGCGATCACCAAATGTGTCTTTCAATAAATCGATTGTGGCACGAGCTGTGTGACATGTTGCGCCGTCTTGTTGGAACCACAGCTCCTGGACATCATGATTGTTCAATTCAGGAATGAAAAAGTTAGTAATCATGGCTCTATACCGATCACCATTAACTGTAACGTTGTGGCCTTCATCGTTTTTGAAGAAGTACAGACCAATGATTCCACCAGCCCATAAAGCGCACCAAACAGTCAGTTTTTCTGGATGTAACAGTGTTTCGACATACACTTGTGGATTAGCTTCACTCCAAATGCGGCAGTTTTGTTTGTTGACGTAGCCATTCAACCAGAAGTGTGCTTCATCGATAAATAAAATTCGCTTATGAAAATCGGGAACAACACCAATCTCGTTTTGGGCCCATTCGACGAATCTACGCCTTGCTTGATCATATTTAAAATGTAACGCCACAAGATTATCTTTCGAATAAAAAAAAATTCATGTCAATCGAATAATACATCATTGTTTTATTGCAATTTAAAGTTCTATACCTCTAAAAAAAACACCCTTTAATATAAACCCTCTGAAAATACCTACTACTGCATGCATTCCATTTTAGTTTGAAATTTCCTTTCATATTTCTGAAAATAACATTTTTTGTATTTTGTCCATGTAACTTGTCATTATTTTTAATGACTTTTTCTTTTATTTTCTCTGCTATTATACCCATTGTAGAGCAAGGGTGGTCAATCCAAATGACCTTGTGGACCTCATCGGAAAAACAATATATTTTCCTAGGCCGCATATAAAAATATATATCTTTATATTAGTTTTAGACTTACTACGAACATTAATTGGAGTGAAAATTTAAAACGGAAAGGATTAGTATTATTGTTTTCATGTATACCAACATAGATAATTTAATAATACTAATGCAATGATCTAGCAATAAGCAGCATGATAATGTTACAGGGATCAAGCGTGATGATGCGGGGGTGCAATGCAATACTGCATTGCACCCCTTCTTACTTAGAAGTGCATTGAACTTCTAAGTATGAAGAAGTATAAAAACAGAAGCAACATAATAAAATAGAAATAGTTATGGGGTATATTTGTTACAAACACTATACTAAAAAATTGCACAAAATAATCACATTTTGTAAAGTTGTAATTGATCTTGCAGGCTGTGTGTTAGCCACCCCTGGTGTAGAGCATATTAAATCTGTTGAAGCTCAAAGTCTATATATTGGTATGGTGTGGAAGTTTGATGAGTGGGGTGTTGGCCTCATGGCTTGACCAATGTTCAAATTTCAAGGTCTGTCACCGATAATGCTCTTTGCATAGCTTCAAAAGGCAATCTTTATAAACAATGTTAATCAAATCTGTAGTATGTTATATAATACTCTCTCTTTCAAAATACTTTTTTCATTACTGTGTTTCACTTTACAAAATGCGTTTTCAAAAGTAAATTTGATTTAAATATCAATTTCAAGCTTTTTTACTTAAGCTGTCTTTGCAAATGTACAAAAGCCCAAATTAAATGTGAAGCATTTTCAGACAGAAAAATGTCTTGTTGTAATTCATGAATTTGATAATATACTATTTTTAAAATTTCAGAATATACTATCATTAGTCTTACGTATGGTGTAGCAAAAAATATGTTGTTGTTACTAATACCATCTGTATGATTGTGTCAGATCGAGGTCCATGAAATTCATCACAGCAAAGGGCTAAATGTACGCCTGTCATTAGCCGTGGCTTTAGTATGTTGTAATATGGTTCCACCCCAATTATGAGGAAGAAACCCCTGAGGATGATCATGGGACCCCCCACCTCTCTTCCCCTTCCACCAACCTCATGAGAGGATATTGGCTCAATGTCTATTTAGAGTACTCCCATGCTGCAAAGGCCATTTGCAAACATCCATGCCTTCCATAGGATTTGAACTCAGGTCCAATGACACAGCTCTCAGTGTCACTAACCACTATACCAGATGGGCGGCTTAAAAAAACACAATGAAATACTTTTTATACCTAAAAAAATGGATCAACTGAGATAAAAATGAGCATATGGTAAAATATGCTGCTCTTAATAGGATAATGAAGCCAGAATATAATATTAATGTTGGAAATCTTTTATTCTGAATTTGGGTCCTATTCTTTAGCATTAGCTGAAAACAGTCTTTGTTCTAGAAGTATAACATATTTTTTTCAAAAGCCTGGGATAATACCTTTAATAAATAACTTAAAAATGTAACTTGAAAGTATGGGTGCACGTTATATGTTGGATTTTATGATAAGTTCAGCTTTTAATATAGAGATAAATGCAAAGAAAAATGCTTTGATTGCTTTAATTAGAATGTAATCTTAATATTATGACTAGCTTGCATTTTTAATTTAGGTATAAAAAAAATGTACAAAAATCAAAATCATTGAAAATCAAGATATAATTTCTTTCTATTTTAGAAAGCTCAGTGGGAGGCTATGTGTCATGTCAAACCAGACATAACAAAAAGAGAGAGAGAAAGAGAGCTTGTTAAAATTGCCACAAGGTAATTACATTTCTTATATTTTTAGTCATTGATTTTTATAGATGCTTTGTAGCAGTCACCAGGGTAAGAGATAGTACACTGGTATAAGAAATTAAGAGAATTTGCTGACTTGATCGATTATTTCTAGAACTACTGGACCGATTTTAATGAAATTTGATATGTACATACATTGATACAATACAATACAAAACAAATAACCATTCAACAATTGCAATACACATGCATGATCGTGCATAACACTCATTATAGTTTGAAGGTATGAAACAGTGGTTGCAGAATAAACAAAAATGGGTTAATAGGGGGTATGACCCCCTCTTACAGCTATCCAGGTCTCGCAGCACGATGTCATACTTGAAATAAAGCAGTTTATCAGTTCTTATGGCAGTTGGTCCCACTTGTTCTGCAACGGAAGGGAATTGCAATTGCCCTCTCCAGAGTGTCCCAAACATGCTCTATAGGGTTGAGGTCTGGAGACCTGGCTGGCCAATCCATATGGCGAATATCCTCACTTTCTAAAAATTTGTCGACTGGCCTCACGTTGTCATCCATTCAAATGAACTTGGGGTCACATCCACCCCTAAAAAGACGAACATAGGACTCCAAGATCTCATCCCTATACCTCACACCATTCACAGAGCCTCTTTCAAAGACATGGAGAGGCGTACGATCATCCAATATGATGTTTGCCCAGACAATTAAACCTCCTTCACCATAATTGTTGATTTTGCAGACATTGGAGGGTAGGTAGCGGGTCCTGGTTCTCACCATATGAATGTACAACAAAAATTGCGTAGGCTGAAACAGGACTCATCGGTGAACAGAACGGTCGCCCATTGATCCATACTCCAATCTCTATGCTGTCTGCACCATGCTAAACGGACTCTCCTGTTCGTAGACAGGATGTAAACAGCAAGTCTTCTGGCAAACAACCCTCTCCCATGAAATCTTTTTGAAACAGTCACCCTTTATACAAGGGCTCCTGTGGTGGCCACATACAAGTAACGAGAGAGCTGAGAAGCTGTAGCCCCTGTTACGCCTCTCTATAATCGACAAATGACGATCTCTGGCCATCGTGGCTCTTGGACAACCTTATCCAGGCTTTCTCTCGATGGATCCAGTATCCTGGAACTGTTTCAATAAGTTACACACGACTTTGGGCATTAAATTGAACTCTACAAATCTGGATTTGACATAGGCCTGCTTCTAGTCTCCCCACAATTCCATCATCTGAACCTTGAGGGTTACTCATTTTTACTGTTACAATTTCAATTGAACCAATTGCTCCAAAATAACACCCAGAAATTCACAGAGGTGTGCTGGCGAACAAAATACATCTTAACTTACATGTGCTTATAAAGCTTGTTTTTCTGCTCACTACGCCTACACATGCGTGTGCACTTACATATTTGCCTTACAAAATTTGCATTTTTCATCTAGAAGCAGTGGTTTTTCATTCATTTCAGTTTTCATGCAAATTCTCTTAATTTATTTCATCGGTGTACATGGAAGCAGTCTAAAATTAGCTCTTAATTTTTATCTCATAGAGTTGTCCACTGAATTAATTTTTTCTAAAATATTAGAATCTTGTTCAATATAACACTAGAGAAGGTAGTTAGAGACTGGTATACAAATTCAAAAGACAATTTTTGTTAAATCCATATAACTGCTAGCATTTGCAGATGATATTTATATCGTGGGAAGAACTAAGGCAGCTATAGTAGAAGCTTTCAGTCCACTCTTAAGCTGCAAAAAACATAGGATTGATGTTCATCGAAAAAAAAAAACTAAATTCATAGCAATAACAAACACAATCTAAAACTGCTGAAAGTTAATGGATATGAGTTTGAACAAGTGTCTCAATTTAAATACTTAGGCACAATTGTAAATAATAGTAATGACATAAAGATTGAAACAAAAAATAATGGCAAACAGATGTTATCACAGATGGTTAAACCAGTTTAAATCTATACATAATTAGTAACAAAACAAAAATATAATTATACAAGACTCTAGCAAGGCAGTGTGTATACTATATGGCAGTGAACACTGGACAATTAACAAAGAAGACAGAGAAATTGATGACTTTCGAGAGAAAAATTTTTGGTGCAGTTAGAGAAACCAAAATCTGGAAAATAGGATACAACCTTAAACTTCAATCAAAATACAGGGAACGCAACATAGTCAAAGTGATCAAGGCTTCTCAAATAAGGTGGCTGTGACATGTATTTGAATATAACAATGAAAATCCTGTTAAGAAAATAGCTTTCCAAATTCCAGAGGGAAAAAGGGAGACCAAGAACAAGGAGGATAGATGAAATAGAAAAATGGTTGAAGGACTTGGGAGTTAACCAATGGAAGAATATAGCATTGAATAGATCAAGGTGTTGTAAGCTGACTGAGACAGTCTTGGCCAGAAACCAGCTGTAGTGCTTGGAAAGAAGTTTGAAGGTTAAAAGATCAGCTGCCATTCTAATAATAGCAATTTTTGTTACATTAAAACATTTAAAAGAATTTTAAATTAAAGAAATATCAGTGGAATACCTGAATAGCCAATGAAATCAGTTTGCAATTTGCTTAAAAGCAAGCATTTAAATTATACAGTAATACTGTGCAGATTTAATTGTAAATCGATATAAATGATAAAAGTGATATCCTTTCTTTAAAAGGATTGATGGAAATCTCAAAAAGTTACAAAAAGCTATCTTAGTTAATTGAAATTTATTGTATAAATAAGTAATTTCCATTTATCGGTCATTTCCGACAGAAAAAAAAATTAAGAGGTAAAAAAATTTTTTTTTTATATGTAACTGCATAACAAGTGAAGTTATGAAGTATGTCCTGATCTGCTATGATTCTTGTACATTAAATTATGAATTTTTCATAATTATGCCTAAAATCAGAGCTTCGAATCGGAATTGAACCCCCCAATTTTTTTTTCTCTTAATATCATTTATTTTGTTACTGTAACCAACTTATTACTACCTTCTAATTTAACATGAACAATATAATTATCATCATTACGTGTACATTGCTTCTCGATTTTCCGTTTTGAAGTTTAGTATTTTTCTGTTTCAGTTTCGCATGAAACTACTTGAAGAAGGCAGATTTAATTCAGTTCAGTTGTTTGAACAAGAAGTATAAATGATTTTTTAAGAAAAATATCAGTCTGAGCAATATATTTTTTGCATCTCATCATGCGATCAACTACAGATGATTGTATAGACTGCTGAGATACGACTCCCTTCACCCCAAATGAATCCCAGTCTATCGCAATCAATCCAAATCACAGTGATTCTGACTGACCAAGATTCACCGTAACACCGCCAAGCAAGTCGGTACAAATCAACCTTTTTCCATCAGGTGCTGTCAAACATGTTTGCTGTTTTTGTTTTAAGATAATTAAGGTATTAGGCTATTAATTTCACAACTGTATTCTTATTCATTTATTTTTCTAATTGAAATACATGAAACAAATATAAGAACAGTTTTATTTTTTATTTTCCGTGTTTAGTATTAAGCATAATTATAGTCTGAAAAGAAGTATCAAATTAGAAATATGTATTGCAATTATATTAAAATGCAATTACTTTTACAGATAATTATCTAAATATTTTAAAAAGGCATTTCAAATGAACTGCAGCATATAACTTTTTTTAATTGTAAATTTAAAAATGGTTTTACTCTGTTTTTTAAATACATAAATCAATTTAAAAATTTTCTATGTCATTAACATTTTGTTTTATCTAACATATAACACAATTTGGGATCTATGTAGTAATACAATGGAATATTTAAAAAAAAATAAAATTGACAGTATTGGGTTTTTATTTTCTTTTAGCGTTCTTATAAAATTGATTAAGAATATTACTCCCCCCTCAATTTTGCATTAAAATATTATAAAATAAAGTCTTAAAATTTCTAAAATTGCATAAAATACATGCAAACTTAAATTTATGTAACATTCGCAGAGATAAAATACAGTTTGCTCTCTCAGTGACACGAGCTAAAGTTATTTTACATAAAGAAGAATGCTATGAATACCAAAAGTGCCATCTATTGGCATAAAAACAAAACCATGTTAACCCTAAATATTAAGTCATTATTTTCACCACATGTGAAATCAGTTTCTTAAATAGAAAATTGGATGATATAATCATTAATAAGATAAAAAACAATCAAACTCACTTTTCCTTTTAGAAATTGCAACAGCCATTGCACCCGACTATTGATGCATGATTGAAGAAAATCTAACCTGCTGAATCACGCATGAACAAGATTCATGGTGCTGGTTCCAATTGGTGTGAAGGCTGAAATTGTGGTTATAGGATTATTTGAGTGAGAAATAACGAAACCGAATCTTGGTCAGTTACATTCGCTGTGGTTCGGGTTGATTGCGACTGGCTGGGATTCATTTGGTGTGAAGGGAGCCATAGACAAACCAGAATCATGAGCCTAGTAGTCAAATGTGATTTTGATAATGGAATACAACGCCAGTGCTCACCGCTCGTATTGCATATGCAAGTTAATGACATCAATTCATATAGCATACCAATTTAAAAAAGAATAAAATCTTATAAATCTTGATAGAATTACATTTTTTGTTTGAGATAGAATTGTATTTTTGTACTAATAAGAATATACATCAAAGAATTTAATTTAGATAATGTTAGATAATTTAATTTAGATATTATTTTAGTTATTTACTAGTTTATGTTTTTGTAATATTATTTTGTAGCAGTTCTTATACTTATGATTTATTGATTTTAGAGGAGTTGTACATTTATTTAACGCAGTAGAACAACACCAAAAAACAGTTAAAAATCCTAAAAAGGCTGAGAAAAATAAAAAAATAAGTGTTATGAAAGGCAATTTTATGGATTTACTGAAAGAACATCCGAAGAAAGATAAGGAAATACATGTAAGTGCTAATATTTTATTTTTTAATCAAAAAATAAGCTATACAAATAGATTTTGATGTTTTGTATCTTAAATTGTATATGTGCTTATGAAACATTTTCTATTAGATTATAAAAGAAAAATTTAAAAAAAGCATCTATAGTGCTAATAAAAATTACAATAAAAAATGGATCATTTAATAAATAGAAAGTTAATAATTTATTTTAACAAAAGCAAACACTTAAGTCCATTTAAAATATTGAAATTATCAAAAATATTACAATTTATCATATGTCCTCAAGAGATACTAACTATGTAGTACACAAAACATTACTCATGTTATGTTCTTTTATTAAATTGTTCCTTGTTTTTTAATCATCAGTAATTTGATTGTTCTGATGCTTTATTTGGCAACCCGTAAAAATTGAGTGAAATTCAGACTACATAAAAATCAGTTAGTTGTTCAGAAACTAAGTTACAACCCCCCGTAATTCTTTTTACTTGTGCAATAATTTTTATTGCACACCTTAATAGCTAAAATTTTACTTTCTTTTATTTTTGTCAATATTTTTCTCTTGCTCTCCCCACTGGACTTGTGCCTCCCCATTTTCTGGAACCCAGCCCCCAGGGCGGCCAATTGGAGTCAATGTTCACTGTATCCAGCATCCAATCAGAGAGCAACCTCTAAGCTCTCAGCCAAGCCAAAAAACTCAAAAACTTTCCACCCAGATGAAGCACCATAGCCACGCCTCCCGGATTCCATCGTTCGACCAATCGCCATCATGCCACTCAGCAGAATGGAAAACACCACTTTTGTCATGCCCAGCATCATAGACTATCACGATATGGGATTGAGAACTGTTTTTACAGTCCGGACGCCCAAAGAATAACGCCTATTCAGAAACTAAGTAATTTTAAGATGTACATAAATAATCACAGAAAGTGTCTATATATTCAGTTAATATAACTAGACTTTGATTTTACAGTTTTAAATACTTTTAATGTATTTCTGATTGCAATTTACAATACTGAACAATTTTTCCCCCCTTCAGTCTATCAAAAAATACAATAAGATGAAATGCAACTACAAAATTACAATATTTTCTTGAAACAATTATTTTACTATTAATATAAGAAAGTTACAAATGGTAATATTTTGAAATTAAATTAGTTTTATTTATTTTTTGAAGGAGGATCCAACGGTAAAGAAAGTTAAACATGAAGAAACGTGGAGTATATTAAAAGATAATTTCATGATGGGAGCTGAAATGAAAGACTGGGACAAAGACGATGAAGATACGTGAAATATGCATTAAATTTTTAATAATTCATAAACAGTCTCATTTTTATAAATTTTTTTTTACGTTACATGACAATCAGTCACTAAACATGATTAAAGCACATTCAATTTCACACCATAATGAATAATTTTAATTATCATACACAGATGAAATTTAGTGTGTAATGTTACAAACAAAAATATGTCATTTAAAACATTTAACAGAAAAAAATGTCACATATGATTTAATATGAAACTTATATTTTTTTACAAACATGAAAAATTAGTGAATTTTTTTTAAACACAGTTCCAACATGATTTTCTTGAAATAGGATCTTATTGAAGCACCTATCGTTTAAAAATTAAACACTTTAAATATGATTAAACTTTCTTTTTTACATCAAGATAATGAAAATAGGAAATGTATTTACAATCTAAATCAAAAGCTAAATAACCGGGCATTTATAAAGTTGAGGTATCACTAAGAGAAAACCTCTTGCAAATCATTAGCCAACTAAAAGCAATTTATCCCTGCCTTAAGTAAATTGTTACATGAAAAACAAATTTTATTAACAATTCACAGAATTTATCTTCAATAAATAAATAATTCAAATTCTCTGGAAATTATGCAAGGGGGAAGATTTGTTTTTAAATGCATAATGAAATTAAATATTTCTTTGTGCAAGATTAGTTAAACTGAAGCCTCAATCCATTAAAAATAAACTATGGATTCTAAAACTTCCAAGTTTTTTTTACTAAAGTAAAGGTAACATTGTTCCAAAAATAAGTAGGTGTAACAAAATACAAGAGCATTTATATTACACTTAACATACTTAACCCTCTTTCCTAACTCAATACACAAATTCATAAAAATATTTAAATAGCACTTTCTTTTTCAGTTTTAAATTACTCTTTGTAGACATATATAGGAAGCAATGTTAAAGTAGTTTTTCTATTTGAAATTCTGCAATATACGTTTTTGATTCAACAAATGCACTAAATGCTTGCACCATCTGGTTCAGGTAATTTACAATATCTTCCAGTTTGTAGCTGCAAATAAACAGTACATTTTGTATCCACATTGATATACATTATATTCTTAATGTCTCTTGGCCTCAAAACTGTCTGCTTGACAGTTACTTTCATGTTTAAAAATCCACCCCAAACATTGAATTATTGGGCATGTTCTTAGCTTGATTGGAGAGACATCCTTTGCATAAAGAAATACATGATGGAAAAATTGGGCACACAAAAAATGCACATGATATCAAGCAATTTCATGTGAAATTCTCTTGGCTATCATTAAACTACTGGTCAATGCTTTTCCCCAAAGTTCCTGTACTGCCATGAAAAGAAAATTGTTGGAAGTAAGGTTGCTCTAGTTCTTCTGTGATAGAATTCAAGGGGCCATTGTCAGGAGGTGTCAGTTCTACAGACTCACCAGTGAATTCTTGGTCAAAATATCGAGTGTCAGTATCAGAAGTTACCTGAGGTTTAAATGGAGGAGTTACCTAAAAAGAAAAAAGTTGTTTTAATAAGACAATATGAAAATCGATGATTTATGACAATATTCTAAAATAACTGAAGAACAGAATGGATTAATTTTTCTTCCCATAGTTTCCCCCTCCCCCAAGGAAAAAGATTAGCAAATTTAACAAGTTTTTGATTAATTTCCTTTTTTTTATTCACTAGACAATGTCTAACACAGACTTCTTCAATAACTTTATAAAACACACTGTTTAGCAATAATAAATATTGATTTCAAAAGAACTGCCTTAACCTTCTTTTCAAGGAGATCTTGCCACGGCATGGAACGGAAAAAAGGATCCATCATTACTTCCTTTGCATCTTCCTGTCCTCCTCCCAACCTATACAAGGGCGAGAAAGATAAATTCTTTCAAATGTTATTTCAAACTATTGTACTTAATCATTGCACATTAAAAATGTTTAATTGCTATAAACTTTTTTTTCCTCAATACACAAGTTTGAAATATTAAATTTTTTATGTTAAATGGATGGCAAATTGTGAATATAGTGCTGCCATACATACTTCATCATACAATCTCTGACATACATCCCTCAACATTACAAATGCATAAAGTTTGTACTCCATATTAAAGATGAATCTATTCTTGAGAGCTACAGTTAACTCTTTAGAATAAGTTCCCAATGCAGCAGGAAATTTTTTTTTTTTAAAAAATGTATAAATTAAAAATTAATGCTATTAAATAAAAGATTAGCTATTTTCAGAGAAATGTTCAAGAAATTTAAATTAAGCAATTACAAGGATAGTTTATTCTGAAGGAGAATTAAGGAAATAATAAGATTTTTTACAATGTATTTTTCTAATTGACAAAAAATATAGTTAATATTGTATAGAGAATCTTAATAAATTGCAAAATAGATTTTTAAAAATTCAAATTTTTTTTTCATTAGTATAAATAAATGACTTTTAACATATACAAAATGATGAATTAATCCATTACAATTAATTTTCAATTCTTAATTCCTACAATACATATGTTTTAATTAGTAAGTATCCTTCCAAATGAATGACCTTTAAGAATTATGAATAATTCTTTAATGTGAAACAAATATTTTTTTATGCAAATAAGACAGTAAGAAAGAAATTTGGATCAGTAAATGCCAAGGGATAAGATTATTTACTACAATCTGACTTTAAACAAAGTAATCCCAGATTTATTCAAGGATAATTTTAAAAATGTGAAATTATACTTATCTTAACCCCTTTGCACTGACCATCATGTATATACGCCAGCACAAAACACTCAGTTTCTGACTGTCGTGTGCCAGAGCATTTTTTTGTTCAGACCCTAACCGTCACATATGTATATGCCAATAGTTTGAAAAACTAAATTTTTTTGGCGATAGAAAGTGTGACAATTAAATAACTAGACTAGTCTTAAAAATTTGCTTTATTGAAAATGTACAAATACATTTTAATTCCCTTCAAAATACTGCCCTTACCTATCAATACATAGCTGAATACAAGTTTTCCACTGTTCAAAAAAGTGGTGTGGTTCATTAAGTGTCACCATCTTCAGAAAGTCTGCCATTTTTGCATTCAGCTAATCTACAGACTGAAAATGTGTTATCATCAATGCATTTTTCACTAGGTAGAAGTCGTATGGCGCGAGATCTAGGGAGTATGGTGGATGCTCAAGCACAGTAATGTGTTTGTCTGCAAAGAATTGCTTTACAGAGGGTGCATTGTGCACAAGGGTGTTGCTTGCAAGGCAGGATTTTAGGTACCAGCTTTGTGCAAATTCTCTGGCCAAATTTTTCTTGTCGCTGTGTCATTATTCGTAATATCCGACATCATCCAAATACTCAAATGTCGGTCTTTACACGCAATTTCATTTTTTCTCTCTCTGTTTTCACTGGTTCTTGATGTTATGGATTGACCAGAACGCTCATCATCAACAATCTTCCACAAATTGTTTGTTCTATTCAAAAATTTGATTATGCGATGAGCAATTACCTCCTTTAACAATTTAAAACATTTAGTTAGGTTTTTTTTAAAAAAAAATTTTACGAGGATTTATGCGCAGTTTGATTTTTAAGTTTATCAAGATCATGGCACTTCCGGCACAATGTCTTACTCAATCAAGGATGAAAAACAAACTGAACTAGATAGATGGAATAACGTGTTGCCAACACTGGAAGGATCAAGGTCAACAATATTACATTCCCACTCCTTCACATCAAGCCCAACAGCTTGTAGATAGCATTGTATGTCCCTAGGATTTGAGATACATGCAAATTTGACCTACTCAGAAATGAGAGAAATATGAGTCACATGCACATAGATTTTGATTCTTAAATATAAGGGGAAGTAATGCTACTGAATGGCCCACTTTCTTTAAATGAGTATGCAGAATTTATTTACAGTAAGATAATTTTATTTTTGCTTCAGCATTTGGTATCTTGGTTTTCAGTCTTTGTTAGAAATAATCCTTCAATCTGTTTATACATCAACTTTCTGTGTCACTTGAAATTTCATATATGACACATTTCAGACACTTAAGTATAAGCAGATCATGATGCTATAAATCGTGGTATGATGATATGCTATTAACCTAATTTGCATTAAAATTCTTTTTCTTATGGCATTGATTATTGTAATAATTTATAAAGGCACATGATCTGCTTATTCAGATCTTTTATTATTATGACTTTAAAAAGTTTTGCACACCATATTAGATTAATGTTTTTTTTTAAAAGAATCTAGTTTTTTATGTTAATAATTAAAATAAATTTATGGTTCTAAGTTTTTCAATAATTTTTTCTCTGCGTAAATGATTATAGATTAATTTAATTATAATTTTTAATGGATAGTTCATACTTGGTATTTTCATGGATTTCGGCCTAACTGCAAAAAACCTCCAGCCTATGCATGACACTCCTGATAGAAACCTCTAGCCCAAGCAGTACACACACATTTGTGCCTTTCAATGAATAATACAGTAAAATATTTCCCAGTATTTTTACCTTTTCTTTGGATCCTTGATTAACAAACCACTAAGTAAAGATCTGGCTTCAGGACACAAGGATTTCGGAAACTTGACTTCCTCAATCAGTATTAGCTCAAATAGAATGTCATGGTCTCTATTGTAGAATGGCAAGCGGCCACACATCATTTCATACATCACCACTCCCAGACCCCACCAATCAACAGCACGGCCATAATCAGTATCTTCAAGCACCTGCAAGTAATCAAAAGATTGAATTTTTAATGAAAAAAATTTTGAAAATCAGATAAAAAGTTACAAATGATAGTTATCTTATTAAGCTTATACACCATGAAATTTTTTCCCAATCTAGTTAAGTAACTTTTCTCTGAGGTAGTTTAATTTTTACAGCAACGAAAACAATAATGCAAATGGAAGAAAAAAAAATTCTTAATTTTTCCAAATCATTTTATTTTGCTAACCTAAACATAATGAAAAATGCATAGGTGCATTATTTTCTCAGATTTCAATTAAGCTTGATACACTTTATCGTTACCACTAGAAGTATGGATTTAGAAATAGTCTACTGAATTAAAATTTTAACTATACCTAATTATAAATTGTTCATTTTTAACTTGTTAAACTATTGTTATACATAAATTTTTTGAAAAAAAATTATTTAAATGAAATCAGAATCAATTTAAAAATCATGCTTTTCACACATCAATGAAATTATTAATAAGCAAGTAAATCCATAATCAAAGTAATTTTATATATATATATACCTCAGGAGCCAAATACTCTGGAGTTCCACAAAATGTTTTTGTTGTAGAACCATAACTGATGTCCTCCTTGCAGAGTCCAAAATCAGCAATTTTTATGTGGCCTTCCTTATCTAGAAGAAGATTCTCCAACTGGAGTGATGCAGGGAAAAGAATAAAAGCACAATTAAAATTGTACATGATTTTGAATGATTTACACTGAATATGCATCTATATTGATTATATTTATACTATTTGCTAACAGGCAAAGAATTTAGCTACAGAATTAAAAAAGAAAGGTCTCTGTCCTTCCAAATATAAAAATAAAAGAAATTACTTAAGCGTAATTATCTACGTTATACCGTGTGATTCGTATACATTTTCAGTGCACTATAAATTAAGAATATAAGATACATGATACCTTAACAGAATTGTATGGGATTATTTTAAATTTTGTTAGAGACAGTTACGGATATTCTGTGTGTGTGGACCCTTAGTCATACAAGACACATCCAGCTGTTAATAGATTTCTGCCCAAACACGTGTTAAAGTATCTGAATCAAGTCCATTGACAGCTGCTTGATATGCGGCTAAATTGCATGATTTAGTGTGTGGCTCATCCAATCCATTGTTGAGGGAGATGTTCATCAAGGTAATCTCGCATGTAGGTCGACCAGTGTGGCGGTGCACCATCCAATTGGAGGATGAAGTTGTCAATGTTATCCTCCAACAGTGGCATCAACCAAAGAGAACAGATCCAAGAAAGTGGCTCCCGTGACAATTTGCGCATGAAAAAAAAGGGGCAGAACACTTTTCTGGACACTGCACAGAATGCATTTATCTGAATCTTGCACTTGTCTGTGTCACTTGCATCAAGGGTGACACATTTAATAATACAACTACCTTGCAGGTTTCTGAAGTGGTGCATGTCTTTGACTGTTACTGTTTTACAGTATCAGAAAAGTGTACACTTCTTTATGAATACCTTGCACATCAGGGGTGTCAAAAGGCTAACTTGGGCCAAGCAAACTAGGTTTAACTTTAGGTGGGCCACAAAAAATCAATATTCATGGAAATGCAGGCTTATTTTGAATAACACAGTATAATGAACTTCTATAAAAGAACAAGAAAAATTTAATTGTTTACGTCCTGAAATAAGACATTTTTTTCTCTGCTACTATCTTTCCAATTTCATGAGAATTTTCTTATTTCATTATAAATTATGTGCCAATATATTGGCTGGGCCACATGTGGCCCACGAGTTTAACATCCCTGTTGTACATCAATTTAAAAAAGAGAAAGATGAAAATCAGAATGAGATTAATTGATTTTCAAAGGAGAAAAAGAGTACCAGAAGGTTAGCAAATTCGAAAGAGAAGGCTTTGATATATCTGATTAAACAATAGCAGAGTAAAAATTCCAAATAGCTCAAGGTATGCAAAATGGTTCATTTAGTATCTCCTTATCTTAGTCTTTTCTGACAATGATCTTTCTAAAAAAAATTAGCATGTGTGCCTTCTATATCTCCTAACAGTGCTTTAGTGGAGTGAGAGTTGTTTTTATGTCACACTATAAAACAATATCAAGATTGGTTATGGACTGCACAGTTTTGAACCTCGGTCAAGTGATGAGGGTACCAGCTCAGCTATCATCCTCATACCCTCTCCAAGCTACCATACCACACCAATGGGAAGACTTTAAGCCAGCGATACTCAATCTGCGGCCCACCAGACCTTTTTGAGTGACTCGGTCATGACCCATTGTACAACAAATTCAATTCCAGTCAGACCTCTATATAACGAAGTTCCTAAATCCTAAAAAAAAGTTCGTTATATGGAAAATTCATTATATAGAGGTTCATCGTTCAATGTATTTTATAATCCACATAAAACAAATTTTAAAAATTCATAAACACGATAGATTCAAAAAAGTAATTATTTACACCTTTTTATAAATTAATATTTATGTATTTTATATATAAAGAAAGAAAAACTGTGTGTAAGGAACACAAGAAAAAGAATGCCAAGGAATACACTGCATTTTCAACACTAAAAAAATAATTTTAAATTAAAATTAATGAATTTTAAGAACATTTTCTAATTTAAAGCATAAAAGTAATTTTAAACATATATTATTTAAAAACTAGAGATTCTAAACATCCATTACCACATGCGTCCTTAAATTTAATTACTCATAAAAACTGTTAATTTTATTTGAGTTTTTTTCTTTTAATGAAAAAATGCTTTGTTTCATAATATATACACCTCACATCTTTGCAATGCACCACAACTAACTTAGTGACAACCATAACCATAGACTTAAATAATGACTAGGCTCTCGACAAAATTATTACCACTATTTTAGCTTGTGCCAATGTTTGTATTCCAAAAGGAAATATTATAAATGGAAAACCTTTCTGGAATGATAAATTGCAGACTCTTAACCCTCCAAGCGTTCCACAGGAAAATTCCGTCATTGTAAAGATGCTTCAAAAATGCACTGCACGGGTTTTTTTTGCCTTCAAGTAACATTCTCAAAAGCGGTTGAGCCGTACTTTTCTGAAATCCTTTCCCCCTTTTAAAGGTTTAACATCTTGAAAGATAATTAGGGACGGTGGAAGCCACACAGCAGGACACTAATAGGAAGTTTTATGGCTCGCAGGGAACCCCATGTTTTGACCCTGGAGCAATCGTAAAAAATCGGGGAAGAATTTCTTTAGACCCCAGGAAGTGTTTGTTTGTTAGCTTGTATTTTAAAAGTTTTGAAAAGTCCCAATGCATAAGTAAAATATGTTACAATTCCCTTTTGGTTTCATATTAATTTGAAACTGTAACAAGTTGGGGCGTGTCAGGGCAATCTACTATTTTATATAGTTAAGCAAATTACCTTTTTAAGTATATTCTTTTGCTTCATTTTTCTTATCTTAATCAATGCTTTCAGTTATTGAAACATGATTATTTCATTATAAGATGCGAAAAAATATATATATAATAAAACACTTTAAACTTTCCAACCACTAAAAATGAATAAATTTAAACTTCATCAAATAATTTGAAACATTTTCTCACACTTTGATAAAAATAATGAGAAAAAACTAATTAAGATCTATTAGTTTTTTTTAGATTTCAAAGCCCAAGTGTTCAGGGAAGCTTACGTGCAGTGCCTAGTTACATATTGTTAAAATACACCGAATTATATTTGAATTTTAAGTGCTTGAACTTCAGTTTACATAAAAGACAACATGAATGAAGATTTTCCCACATTTTTTTTATAACTTGAATGTTTAAATAAATAGTAATCAAAAATATACGGAAACATTTACAGTAGACATTTATGCATATAAATAAACATAAAAATCAATTTTAAATTCGAGCTATTCAAAAACATTCGAATTATTATTAAAAAATATCTATTTATGCAACATACCTCAACATTTATCTTTTTTTAGAGGCTAACTGAATAAGTAATTAAAATCTGGATATTTTTTGAAATCTCGACCGTATAAAGCTAGAAATTTTATGTTAGAAATTCCATTTGAAATTTCGAAAAAAAAAAATGTATCACACAGTTAAAATTATTTACCATAAGTTCTAGCAATTCTTTGAGTATAATATAAATTCAAATTTTATTATATAGCTTCTTTAGTATTTTTAATATATTTCAAAAATTTCATACAATTCGGTTGAAAACTGCATGTTAAGAGCAAAAAATATACTAAAAAAATTGATGAATATACAATAAAGTTTTACATAGAAGCAAAACTGAGAAGCTAAACCGTAGGAATGAAAAATTTTGAGTATATCTGAAGTAGTTTTCGAAATATTTATTTTAAATTTCAGAAAATTTGTGTGCGTTATGTTATACTTAATATTAATTAAATGGTTAAAATAATATGTTAATAATAGTCATGTAATCGTTTGACGACACATTCATATACTAATAAAAATTATAATGGTCATTGATGCGAATGTCAAAAATTTTATGTAATTTTAAATTCAGACATTAAGATATTGATGTAGAAAATATAAAACGACCATCTAAAATACATGAAAAATGCAGTCTGCTATAAAATGATCTTGACAAACAAAATCCGGCATTTTCACTTACTATGGCAGAGCCGGCTTAGTCGGGGGCAATCTGGGAAAACACAGAGGGACCCGCGGTTTTGATGGATGCCGCTCTAGCTTTTAAAGTACTCAGGAAAAAAATATATGTAAATTACAAATGTAAAAATAAGTCTTGTAATTTTCCATACATTTTTATAACAACGAATTGTGGAATTGGTTTCCAATACATTGTTGTGTTTGACAATATCTAAGGTAATCAACCCTACTTTAGATAGATTTGTACTATTTTTTCGTAACCGTATTCCTTTTAAAATTAATTTGTGCAGCCAAAATACACCTTTTGCACTCTTAAAAATTTATGTAAACTATAATGGTTCATTTTAATTTATGCAACTTGTGAAATGTTCATAATTAACCATTTCCGTCTAAACAGTTAATATGAAAAAAAAAAGTTTGGCCTAGCTCATTCATTAGGGAATTATATAAAATTCCAACATTAAGTTTTATTTTTCACCGAATAGGGTCAAGTGGTAGTGTATCATGCTTCCACACCACAGGCCTTGGGTTCTATTAACGGGCTGGGAAAGGTCGACTCTGCCTTTCATCCCCACTACATTGGGTCGATAAATGAGTACCAAGCTTGCTTGGTGTCTTAAACACTGAAGGTCTCTCTTCAAACAGACCACCAAATCGGGACATCTGTTCATGCACCTCAGCGCCCAATGGTCACGTATATTGGGATGGGCATAGTAGTTCCTGGCCCTCATGGATTGTTGTGCCACTGAGTTTAGAGTTTTAAGTTTGAGGATTGCCTCACTTTGAGGATACCCCTTAGATAAACATGTATTTCCACTCATTTGCAATTAAACATTTTTCTTTCAATTATGTTTATTTCAGAAGGAACTTTGATTTTTCAAATGTATTTGCTTAACAACATGTATATTTGTGTATTATATTAAAATTTTGATCCATCCAAAATTACATGTTTTTTGCTCCTCTAAAAGCTTTTAGGATTTTAGAACTGATCTTACAATCCATATACGTTTTATAGTAGTATATTTAAAAATGATAATAAAGACATTTTTATAACTGTGTGAGCTTTTATGCCTCGTTTATAAATAAAAAAAATTGCTTTCAGCTACAGTTTTTAAAATGTACCAAAATAAGTGGAGGAATAGGATATTTACATATTATGAATATTTTTGACTGCAATAAGATATATTTATATATTTCAGTTTCTTTACAATTTGAATAGAAGTTGTAAGCCATTTTGCGAATAGTTTGATATTGAATATAAACTAATAGGCTGTTTAATAGTAAAGTGTTTTATTTTGATACCAGCACACATTAAAATAAGGCTCATTTGCAGTTATATGATCAGCTTCAGTGATATTTAAATTTTCAAAAATAGTCTACACGTACGAAAACATTCTTTCAAAACCACACACCACATCTCATACTATGTCTTCCCTACAGCAGGAAATATTTGTGTATACTCAAAAAATTTAATACAGGATACATTTCAAAATGTTAAAATTGTTTTTAAAATTTGGTATGGATACATTGTGGAACTGTCGGTTAACTTCACTGAACAAAATTGTTTTAAGTGTACTGCTTTGAAAGACAAAATTAATTCGGGAGAACTTTTCTCACAATAGAATTTGTAATGACTGAATTGTGTGAAAATGTAGTTATCGATGTGTGACATTTTTCCTTGCAATAAAAGAAACAGAAAGATAAAAAATTAAACTTGAGTAGAAAATGGTTAGAAGTACTGTCACGTGCATTTGAAGTATATCCCCCATTAAAATTAAAAATTATTGACTGAATGTGTGTTATATCCATCACAAATGCCGATGTAGAAAAGAAATTTTTATTTAATACAAGAAGTTCGAAAAGGAGAACACTAGGAATGAAAATTTAGATTTTTTCCGAAAAATATTCAGTTAACATAAAAATCTCATTTATATGATTTTAATTAAAGTAAATTAAAAGTATTGAAATCCTTTTTTATGTTATTTTTAATTAAAAATATAATTGAATAGAGAAAGATCGGTTTTATTTCATAAATATAATCATCATATGTATATCACCGTATGCACCATTTATTGTCTTATTGTTTAAAAAAAGAGGTAGGGCCTTTACTCTTTTTACCTCATTACTTTTTTAAAAACAAGAAAGTGAGCGTGTTTTCTTACTCTCATATTCAAAAATGAATACAAGATGCTTTTTTCTGGTTCAAATCACAATACCAATATATATATATTTCTTTAATTTTTAAAAAATGACAGAAAAATAAATTTTGTTTCAAGAAAATAGAATTATTTTTCAACTTCTAACACACCATTTATTTCATTTTTTTTTCCTTTTTTACCCTTCATTTTGTTTTAATTTTACTGTGGATGAACATATAGGGGAAATGACTGAGTTGCACTACAGCTTTCATACAAGATTGCCCAAGGCAAATTAACAGCTAGCTGTAAACGATTGATCTCTTGGTTCTCACTTGACAAAGAAAGCGAACTAAGTCATAAAATTGTCCCTGTTCGACCTCCCAAGTTTTAAAAGCGGGAAAGGAAAGAAGTCTGTTGCATTTTTAAAGCGAACGGCAAAATAAGAGTAAACGCTTTTTCGGAATAACTTTTCAGGAGGAAGTGAACCACCCGGAGGGTTAAGGAAGAAAAAGATTTAGCAAGAGAGAGCTGATTCTTCCTTAAAGATTGCATATCTTAAGGAAAAAACAAGCTATTTTAAAGAAGGAAATTTTAAATGCATGCTTCTTTTAATAAATTTTTAGAGAATTTTAACTATCGAAGGGATGGTCCATAAGCTTTCAGATTCATTTCTACTTTGAACGGCAAACAAACGCAGCCTTGCAAACAACCAATGGTGGAAAAATTTTGACTTCTGACCTGGATATAGCAAATATCTTCTTGAAATACTAACGTAAGGTTAGCAACTTTCGACTGAGAAGACAGATCAGAGAGAAATAAATTATCCTCGTGTGAACCAGAAATGGGACAAACTTTTTTCTGATGAGGAATTCCAGAGAGCCCTTCAAAAATTATCTAGAGGGAAGAGAGCTGGTCCTGACAGTATTCTTACAGAGTTTATTTTGGAACTCGGTTTCAAGGCTAAACAAACCATTTTACTTTTTATAAACAAGACTTGGAATGGCTCTTTTCCGAGTTATTGGAGAAAAGCTGATGTTTTAACCATCTTAAAACCTAAAAAAGATCCGACAGACATCCAAAGAGTTTTAGACCTATTTCTTTAACTTGTATTCTAAGTAAATTATCTGAAAGAATGATTGTTGATTGACTATGGTATTACACACCTGGACAGCTGCAGTCATATTTCTGAGAAACAGGCTGGCTTCAGACAGAGTTACAATATGACCGAACAAATTGTTCACCTGACTCAACACATTAAAGACTGCTTTCAAAACAAGCAAAGCAGGCTAGCTGTTTTGTTGATTTTAAATCAGCATTTGACAGAGTCTGGAGAAAGATGTTGCTCAAAAAGCTTTTATACATGAATGTTTCCGGCCATCTCTTTAAATGGATCAGTGATTTCCCCTCTCAGCGCTTCTTAAATATCAAATATGGCAACTCTTGCTCAGGGTATGACCAAACTAGACAAGGCCTTCCACAGTAATCTGTTTTGAGCCCAGTTCTTTTTAATATTATGATTAATGATCTTTTGAGTTTCATCGACAATGCAGTGCTTGAGATTAATTCCTTACTATATGCTGATGATCTTGCTCTCTGGTCAACCGGTTCTGATATACCAAAATTGGAAAGTACCCTGAACTCGGCACAGGTGACCTTGGCAAATTGGTCCTTGAAAAATGACTTTAAGCTAAACCCTGATAAGACAAATTTTGAACTTTTCACCTTAAGTACAAAAAAGCACAACATTAACCTGGTTTACAATAACAATGCAACACTCAGGACCGACTGTGCTACTTACCTCAGGATTTCCCTGGATTCCAGACTAACTTGGACTAAATATATTGCTTAAGTGGTCGAGAATGCTACAAGTATGCTATCTCTGTTAAAAAAAATTGCCAGTGTTAAGTGGGGATCATCTCAAAGTGTTTTGACTTCCACTTTTACATCTTACATCAGACCTGTTATTGATTACGGCTCTAAGCTTTTTGTTACTGCTTCTGTCAGTGCATAATCAAAGTTGGACATTGTTCAAAATAAAGCACTTAGATTTATCACTGGTGCAGCCACCTCAACCCCTATCGTTTCTATGCAACTGCTGACTGAAATTTCTAGCTTATCTGAAAGACGTCAATACTCTGCACTTTCTCTTGGTGAACGATTAATGAAAAAGGAGCATTTCTAGCCTAAATACATACCTTCCCAAACAATTAAATCTCAGCATACTTTCTTGTTTGAGTTCCAGAGACATGCAAAAGTTTTTGGTGTTTCCGATAATAGACTTCCCCTTTTTAGACCGACTACCTTCCCGGGTCATTTGAGATATGCTTCTGCTAATCTGGATTTGGTCCTGCCTGTTTATAAGCATAATTCCCTTTTGGCTGAGTTAAGGTCTGCGGCTCTGGCTACAATTCATGAAAGATATCCAGATCAAGATTGGTTACACGTATTTACTGATGGCTCTACCACAGCTTCCTTTGGTAGGGCTGGAGCTGGTGCTTTCTCCAACTCTTTTAATCTTAAAGAACCTCTTAGTACCTGGTCAGACATATTTGATGGTGAGATTTATGCAATATTTATGGCTTTTAGAGCAATTAGTGCTACTCCTGGCCGAAATATTGTAATATTCATAGATTCTCAAGCCGCAATTAAGACCATATCTGGCTACAATCTATTCCCATCAAAACTTGAGTTTGAGTGCAAACAATTTATCAACTCATTTCTTTGCATTAGAAGAGAGGTCGTTCTCCAATGGTGAGTGAGTGACTGTGAGATTTTATGGTGCAAGAGCCAAATCTGGCTATACTGCGCCAAACATTTGTGAAAATCTGTGATCTAGACGGGAAAAGAAAGAAAGGATAAATTGAACAACAAGAAGGAGGGTCGAAAATAGAGAAGGATCACTAGGGTACCCTAGGTTCGTGAGACGCGTGTTTACCAAAGATAGTAAACCCCTTGGGAAAAGGAAAAGATCACTAGGGTACCTCGGGATTGTGACACCCGTACTCACCTAAAGAAGGTGAGCCCCTGAGGGGCATTCTCCAATGGATCCCATCTCATTGCAGCATTCATGGAAATGAACAAGCCGAAAAGCTGGCAAAAGAGGTTTTGACACTGCATCCACCTTGCCTTCCGATGCCTCTTCGAAATGCCAAGCGACTTCTCAGGGACAAATTGCGACAGAAGAAAATTTCCACTCTTACAGACCTGGTTGTTGGCAAATTTTGGTCTTGTCTGCTCGATAGAGAAATACGTGCTCAGCTTTCTGCCCTACCTAGGGTAGAGGGTGTGGCATGTTTCAGAATCATCACCGGACATGATTACCTGCAAGCCCATCTATTTAAGATTGGCCTGGATGATTCACCGCTCTGCCCTCTCTGTAAATCCATGCCAATGACTGGGGAGCATCTATCTGATTGCCTCGCTCTACTTCATGTTCTCTCGTAAAGACAACTGTGGAGTTCTCCTTCCTGCTAGAGCGACATCTGCTTTATATTGGACTGCAAGATGCCTTATGTCCGAGAGGACACATTGGCGTGTGTAATAAAAAAAAAATCTAAAGATAATTAAACCGATAATCATAACACATGCCTCCTGATTTTTAAGGGGACATGGTATGATTTACACAAAAATTTTTAATTTAATGATTTAATAATTTTTTTGGTTGCCTCCTATGTGTACGTATGATGTAAAACATATTTAACCATTAAATTTTTAAGGGAAAAACTTGAAATTTATGAAGTGATTTTAAAATGCTACTCTCCTCCAACAAAAATTGAGGTACATGCATGAAATTTGATTTACAAGTACGTCAAACTATGTATAAACAAAGTTGGTATGAGTTTTGCAATAACATGATTGGTATTCGTACAATACTTCTTTTTATGAATGCTTATTGAAAATTCCTTAAAAAATATGTAAATTCTAACTTTAATTAATTTTAAAAAAATAAGCATTGCTTTGATTGAAAAATGCATACCAACTTTTGTTCCATGTACTATTAGCTACAAGTGAAAAAAATTTCCAAATGTTATGCACAAAAGAAAAAAAGCCTTAGCATTTTAAATGAAGACAAACTAGTTATTTTATCTTTCTGATATAAGCCAGTTGAAAGTTTTGATTTACCATTGGAATGTGAATAAAAACAAAAGTAAAAGTTATCATAACTCTGCCTTTTTTAAACTTTTGAGCTTCCAAATTTTGTGAGTTTGTAGAAAAGTATATGAAAAATAATTTAGACTAAAAAAATAAGATTTTTTGACAGATTTTTGTCAATTGAATCGTACTGAGTCCCCTTAAACAAGATTTGCATGCATAAAGAAAAGTGATGCTAACTTTTTATTTGTTAAAATAATTCATTGCAAAAAAACAGGATAAATTTTATAATTCAAGGTAGAAAAACTTATTAAATTATAAATAACTATACATCACTTACCTTTAAATCGCGATAAATTATTCCTTCACTATGTAAATAATCTAACGCAAGTAGAATTTCAGCACCATAAAACCTGGTTCGCTCTTCACTGAATATTCTGTCACGTGAAAGATGAAAGAATAATTCTCCTCCATTAACATATTCCATAACAAAACAAAGTCGGTCAGCTGTTTGAAATGAATACTTCAGCGACTAGAGAGCAAAGAAAAATGACTGAGCCATTGAAATAAAGTAAGTTTAAAAAATGTGAATCATAAGGTTTTTTACTTACAATTAAGAAAGGATGCTTTGTATTTCTCAAAACTCTATTTTCTGTCAAAGTGTGTGCAACTTCATCCTATAAATTTAAATAATATTGATACAAATATTATACAAATTGATATACATCAAATAAAAGTAATAGTCAATCATGTTATAGATACCTTTACAAACTAGAAAAAACTGCAAATAAAATGTGTATGCTTTTTTAGAACAAATATTTTTTCCGGTATACCATTTCTTATCTATTTTCCTCAATAGTTTAATTAACAATATGATAGAAAATACATTAAAATACTGCAACAGATTCATTTTCTTTTAATTGATATGTCTATACATATAAATAAAAATGAAGTGTCTGTAATATGAAATTAACAGCTTTTTACTAAATGCATTTAAAAGTATATACGGTACTTATATGAAAAAATCAATTTTTAAAATTTCTGTCTGTCTTTCTGTCTGTTTGACAGAATTTTGACAAAACTTTCACTGGCAGATAGCTAATGTTATAATGAATAACTTAGGCTACTTTTATTTTAGAAAAAAAATTAGGATTCCGGGAAAATAAAATTAAAACCAATGAAATAGGGAGCAATATCCGATTCAAATAGGGATTATTTATTTCAATAGGGACTATTTTTATTCAATAGGGATTATTTTTATTTAATAGGAATTATTTTATTTCGTGAGCCTCCTGTCTCAACGATTGCTAGCAGTTATATCAAACTTTTTTCTTTGATTAAGTTGCTGCCATTCGCCACATTTCCCATTCATGTCTTAATCCTAATGATTTTGCAGTTGTTAACTGCATAGTCAAAGGTCATGCGTCCCTTTCACCCCCTTCCTTGTGGCTTTGTTTGTGTTCGCGTTTCACCCTACTTGCTACTTATACCTATTTTGATCCTAAAGATTTTAGTCCTCACCCATCGACAGTGTCAAAGGTCATGCGTCCCTTTCACCCCTTGCTCAACAAAAAGCAAAGAAAAAAAATAAAACAAAAAAGAAACATAGATTCACAAAGAAGAAGAAAAGTTTTTGTAAACTCTGCAAAGTGAATAAACACTTTTTTGTTACATTCCACGTGGACGAAGTCGCGGGTAACAGCTATTTAACATAAAATAAATGCATCAGAAAGTAATATTAACGTATTATACATCCAGATAAAAATTATTTACACTATTTTTAGCGTTTATTACACAAAATTTGTAACAATGCGTTACTTTTGCTGAGCAGGTAGGTGTTTTCAAAAATCGACCCACAAGAAAGCTACAGGGCGTCATAAATAATAATAACAATAATAAAAAAAATCAGCAATTATATCTAAAGACTTAAAATTTAGCAAACAGGGTTTTTTCGTTCAGCTGAGTTATGTAAAAAGCTTTTTTTGTTTAATTTATACAATTCACGTAAAATTAACTCATTAAAAACTTCTTTATCCTTCAGTCTGTATTTTTTAATTTTTAAATTCACCCGTGTGAAGAATGGGTATACCAGTTAGTTTAAAATATAACATAACTTAACATTTTGGAAGTACACTATATAGAAAACATTTATATTTTTTAAAGCAGTAAAATAAAATTGCTTCAGTTCCCCCTTATATTTACAAAATAGCAATGGAAAAGTTAATCATCATCAAAACTCACTAAGTCATTCAATTTTCCATCATCAAAGCCGATACTTGTAGCACATCCTAGAATATATCGATATATTTGTGAAAAAATAAATATTGTTATGTAGATCCGAGGGTTCGAGGATTTTATGCAAAACAATCCCCCAAAAATAAACAGTTCTTTAAGAGCGATGCAAATTTATTATTGAAAATCCAATCCTTTAAATACAGGATTCGGCAGCAATATTCACAGAGTAAATCCCCAAAGGTCTTCATACTTTTAACAGCAATCAAACACAAGCATCAATGTTTAAAAATACACGTAAGTAAAAGATTATTCACAAGCACAGCCGAGCTAATTGCTACTCAAAACAATCCTCACTATTTGCTGGTTAAAATCTGACTGACTGGTTGCGGCTGGCACTCCTATTGATAGGCATGGCAGAAACTTCCAGAAATATAACCACTCGTGTCATCGAGCGTGACGTTAATAGAAAAATCCACTACTTTCTAGAAGAATCCAGAGGGTTCCGAACTCGCCAACATGGTCGCAAAAAATGATGCTAACTTGGCTCTACCACAAAGATTTTGCTAAGTTCTCATTGAATCACCATTATAACCTAAGGGGCGGCATTGCTTCTGAATAGTACAATTTTAACATGAAATAAATATAACAGAGTAATATAAATGCATTAAACACCCAAATACAAATTATTTACACTATTTACCCAAAATTCGTAACAATATTAATTAATAAATTAGAAGAAAACTAGTTTTAATTGTAACTCAAATCATGTATTATAGTAAAACTATTGACAAGAATAACTAATTGCTAAAAACTGCTTACATTAAGTGGTGACATTAATATGAATATGATAACTATTACTACATTTTACACAATTGTAATTATTACAGCTATTATTACATTTATTTTTATAACAACATCATTGCTATATTGATCATTTGAAAACATTTTTTCTAGTTTGGCAAAAATGGAGAAAAATTATATATATATATTAAACTGGATTCTTGAAAAGCTTCATTACACTTAGATAAAATATTTGCCAAAAATAATTTAATAATGTAGAATATTTGTTTGAAATTTTCAAGAATTAACAAAAAAAAAAAAACAAAGAAATGCAAAGTTACCTTAGCAATTATGACTTCCTTCTTCAAAACTTTAATGGCATAAAGATGATTGGAAATATTTTCTCTGCAGAGAATAACCTTCCCAAAAGTACCCTTTCCCAATACTTTCAGAAATTCAAAATTATCTAGAGTCTAAAATAAAAAAAAAGTCAATTAGAACTTTGAGTAGTAGTACAAAATGATACACTATTTTTACAATTTATATTTAAGTTTATTCAAATCAACAGAAATATTTTCCTTGAAAATTTAATAGAAGTATCTTCTTGGAATTATCAGTAATTGAAAGTGATGTTTTTAAAATTGACATTTTCCCAACAGACACATTCGAGCAATTAAAACAAGTATTCAATAAAATAAAATATACCACTAGCTAGCATGAATAATCTAGAATATATGTTAGTTTCTTGAAAAGAAATTCATGGAACATTTGTGAAAAATGGTGAGAATCATTGTCTAACATTACTTACCAAATTTCATTGGAAAATAAAACTTAAATCAGTGTACTAAATAATGCAACACTTGAATAAAATAATATGATAATTTCAATCACAAATATATGAGCAAAACAAAATAAGCACAAACATACTGCATTTGTAATGGATGTTGAACAGCTCTGCTTTACACAATTCAATTTTAATAAAATATTTTCTTTGTAATTCTTTAGTCCATTGACTGTTTTTTCAATGCCAAAGATTATTTAAGACAAAAATTTTATAACTTCAATATGTTTACATCAACATCGGCATTCAATGGTGATTTTGGACATTTAAAAATAGTAAAGATTTGGTAGGATTCTATTTTAAGTTCACCTTTACTTCTTGCTCAATTGGTGAATTATTGTCAACTAATTAGATAGAAGTATGATACAGAAAACAAGCTACAAGTACAATTTGGCATAATTTTTTTTTTTTTTGTGACCAAAGATCTCTAGGATCTTTAGATTTTTAAAATTTAGTACTTTATTGTTGAAACAATTTTTCATTTCATTAAAGTTATATTACTGTTCAATAATACTTAACAGTGCTGTTATCACTGGATTTTTAATACAGGAAAAATACTGAATGCAAAGAAGCTGTTGAAGCATTTTCTTAGATTTATATATTTCGGCAGCATTTTAAAATTCATATTAAAAGATGAATCATGTTACATTTGGACAATTTAAATGAAAAAGCTAAGTGTCTTCTAAATTAACAAAGAGAAAGATTAAAAACATTTTTTTCCTGCTTAATTATTTAAAATGATTCTACATAATAAAAAATATTTTAGTGATGTCGGCAGATTTGAAAATTTCTAGTTAACACATGTTGATGTGAAATCTCAACCAGTTTGATCCTATACTCTTGTTTTTGAAACTTGATGCACAACTTAAATTGGAAAACATTATTGTGGATAAAATCAAATTTTATACTACCATTTCTACTCCTGTCATAGAGGTGTTACAATTGTTCTACATCCACTGGATCAAAACAAATGAAGTATAATATCAAAACTAATTTCAGTTTATGCCGAATCAGAAAATGCTGCAAGACTGTTAGAAGATTACAATTTTTTTCATTCACTTATGCAACTGTACATGATGTCAAGATGATATCTGCATTCTGTTATTGATTAAAAGATTGTTTCATGTGCAAATGAAAGAGATGTCTAAATGCTTTCTGTCATAAGTTTAAATAATTTTTGGTAAGGAAATGCAGAATGTTCAGATGATGTTGAATTTTTTTTAAATTTACAAAGGTTATTTACAAGATCCCACAGTTTTTAGTTTGAAAGCTGTTTCGTCTTTATCAGTTTTTCAAGGCTTCTATCCTTGAATTCTAATGCATCAAATTAATAAAGACCTTTAGCTTGTACTATACAACTATCTCCGATTCTTCCCATAATGTCTGATTTTGCAATAAGTTTCAACATTAAAAAATATTTTGTTTTTTGGCTTACTTGACTTCTCAGCAACACATAAGCATTTTTTGCAGCCAGCAGCAAATTATTGGTGAAGTTATCTCTCTGTGATAACTAATAACTCAGTATCTCTCTACATACATATCAAATTCAAATTCCTGATCTGAATATTGTCTTACAGCATCAGCAAATTGAAGTACTTTTCAGAGCAAGTGGCATTGGGATCCCGGTATTCACAATGAGATCACACATAATCAAGATAAGCAGTATAGAAACTCGAGGTCTGCTATAAAATTTTACCAGCTGGTTAACCAGTTTTTGTTACAACTTTGGCAGTAAAACTTGCAAATATATTACTCCAAGCAATTATATGCAAAATTTGGAAAACTGGGCCATGACGATGACGTATGATGAATGGCTAATGCATTGCTCATCTTTTTACATCTGATCTGTGATTTCTGATTGAAAGGTAAACTTAGGCCACAAACATTTCCATGGCAATTCTTAATTTTGGTACTTATGTATTTATTAAAGCAACCATGACTATTTTTAGATAACTCACCAAATTGGTAGCTCTGATTTTGCACATGTTGTAGGTACTGAATCAGCACAACCATGTGCTTTTTTCATATATCTCTGCTTGCCACCATTCTAAGCCTAATAGTTCATTGATATGGCGAACTCGAATACTATAACATGTGTGAATCAGGGATTTACCTAATTCTTAAATAAAATGTAACCATACTAAAAAACAATATAATATTAATAATAAAATATAAATATTAAATGATAAAGTTAGTTTTTTCTTTTATTCATTATATTACTTTTTGACTACACGCTTCATATTCCTGTCAGTGTATTCTGTTTTTAGAATTTATGCAATTTTATTCAATGTCCCCAATATGGATGTGATAGTGACAGTCAGAATTTCTTCTGTGGGTATGTGCGTTTCTCACAATATAATTGATTCTACCATTCAATTGTCACCAGATTTAGCTCAAAACTTATCCAGAAACTTTTTCACCAATTACCACAGAATGTTTGGTTCTTATTATCCCTATTTCCTGATTTGGATCACCAACACGACATAGTGCATTACACATAAAATAATTAGTCTGTCTATTGCTTCTAAAGTTAGAAGCTTACTTTCAAAAAATGGCAAAGTAATTAACAAAGAGTAATAGTAAAAATACTAAATAATCAAACAAAGAATTCTCTGAACTTCTAAGAGCTGTTGGGCAAAATCCCTCTACATAGTCTGGAAATACAACAGCAATTGACATTCATATGGAGGCTACTGTCACCTTAAACCTGTGTGCATTCCAGATAAGTATCCTGTATCACCCACATTCAAGAGTACACACAAATTTTAGACAAAAGAAAATTTTTTTTTTTTTTTTTTTGCTACTTGGAACTGTGAGCATGTATAGCACCAAACTCCAATTCAATGTTCTTTATAGGATATCTGAATTTCCTAAAATGACTTTCGGTTTAATATTCTAGTAAACATTACCCATCTGGCTGGACCAGAACTTAACATTTCAGATTTTTTATGATATGTTGTTTGCTTCAATTTCAAACCAGAAACCTGAAGCACTTACATTTGGTAAGAGTGATTTTAGTAATATGGTGTCCATACAAACTTATCTAAATGTATCTGTTCCTTGGCCTCAAAATCTCTCTATGCCCCCAATGTTCATTCCCTTTCAAAGAAAATATCACCCGTTTAGGAAATATCTTAAATTTTCAACCATTAAAGAGTTACACTATTTTGTTTCCCAAACATGCAAGTACTTCTTATGGGTTTTTTTTGTGCCCCCAAAGATAAGTTCCCCATTTCCCGGATCCAAGAAATTTACTTGTGATACAAAGTGGATTTCACTTTTGCTGCAATGCTTAAATATCCCTTAACTTCTAAAAAAATGGTTAATGCATCCAATATTACAACAAAAGTAACAAGGAACCTCGCATTTTTCTCAAAACAGTTTTCCCTTGCACAAATACACAGCATTTAAGATAGAGTTGTTGGGTATTTTTAAAGTAATAAAACATATTTGTCAGTGTTAAAAGATCATATTTTCACCACACTTATCAAAAACCCTTCAAATTTGCTTTCAACAGCACCCTAACTGAGTGAGTGTGAAATTAATGTTGCACTACAAAGCTGCACAAGGGCTACTGGTGATTGACCTCGTAGTTTTGAACCATGATCAAGTGATGAGGACAAACTTGAACTGGCACCCCCTCTCCTAACCTTCACACCAACAGGAGGACATTTGGGCCTCAACATATTTAACATGCATCGGCCCCCTCTGGACAGTGGGTCTTCAGTAGCACTAGACTCAAACTCATGGCATGCCAGCCACGAGTCCTTGACCTTCACTACAAAGCTACGGAGGCCACTCAACAACACCCTAACAAAAGTTCCTCTCCTCAAGTATACACAACTTTTTTTTTTAAATTGCAGATATGCTCCTTAGTAAACTGTGAAAAAAAAATTGTGGAAAACAAATACATGCGACACATGGCAAATTTGGGGATATGTTCCACAACTTTTAAAAATCATGTAAGATGAAAAATCTCTAAATATTTTCGCATAAAACTGTGTAAAAACAGTAATAATAAAATTTATGTTACTTATTTATAAAACAAAAACAATTCATTTTTATTACAAGAAAAATTAAAATTAATGTACTGTGAAAACTCAGTCTATATAAGTACATACAACATATAAAAATTCAAACTAAAATTAGAAATAAAACTAATAACTAACAAACTACTCATCACTACTTGATAACAAGCATGCATGTTTATTGCAAACTGGATCAAAAATGGATCAGTAGATGTGTCAGATATCTCTTGCACAACTGTCAGTTTTGATTCAAATGAAAAGATTTGTTCATTATTAACAGCCTCTGTTGATTTTTTTGTTGTTACAAAGTCTGTTGGTTTTAGCAGCTGGTTTTTTTGGGGCAGGAGGGGGGGAAGATCTTAAGTTGCTTATATACTTCTTGATATTCTATTACAAAAAACAAATTTTAATGTACACTCTATAACAGGATCATGAGTAAGAAAAGGTCGTTCGATACTCGTAGAAAATTTAAAGCACTCGCTAATTAAATCAGTTAATAACTTCACTTCACTTTCTCATTATCGATTTCTTTATTGTCATAAGCTATCATAAATTTGATCAACTTGTCCTTATCCAAAGGGCACAAATCCCCTATTTTTTTTATATCCGTGCTAGAACAAAAAATTTGTTAAATTTGTGTACTGTGTTATTTCAAAATCGTATAAAAAAAACCAGTACAAAAAGAGTTGGGTGTACATCATCTTGACAGCAACTGTGTGTTAAAGAGAGAGAGAGAGAATCATATTGTTTTGTGAAGTCTGAATTTAAGTTATAGTAAAACTAAAATTATATGTGTAATTTATTATTTCCAATTAGAATTAAATATATTGTAATTACTAAAGAGTTCTGGAATAAATTAGAATTTACTCCAAAAGAATCTGCCTCTTAACTGCATGGAACTTTCCTACCTTTAAAAGACAATCAATTTATATGTAACAATTATATATATTCATATATATAAATGAAAAGTTACAATTTTTCTGCCCCTGGATGCATGAGTTCTTGTTGATATATTCAATCTTCCTAAAAGCTCATCCTGTTCCATCATTTCAACATCTTGGTCAGGTTCCTGTTCCTGTAGTCTATCAGCAACGTACTGAATAGCCTGCATCCATTCCTCCCTAAACATAAAATTTTCAAAAAAACTAAGTTTAATGAACAAAAACATGTTGCTACTGCCATCAACTTTTTTAAAAATAAAAATAATTTCACTATAAGTTTCTTCATACTTTTAAGCATTTATTATAAAATAATAATATAAATTTATATTTTATCTCTATTGTCATAGATTTTATCACTATTTATTCTAAGTCTCTACTTAATAACTAATTAAAAGTTGGCATTGATCTTTGGATGGCTAAATATATTGGGTGAACCCAAAGTCTTACCTTAATTATAAATATTGATTTTGCTCAAACTATTATAATTAGACATATGGTTTTTTTTTTACATATATATTGTAACTACTATCATGATTTTTTTATAAGACTATTTGCTTCAGTAAATTTCAATGTGCACCTCCTTGGTAGCTCAGAGAATATATAAAAGTGATATTCCAACCCCCTGCTAAGTGTTAAGTTCAACAGTTGCTTCACTCACACTCTACTTGCCCCTTCTAGGAAGATCCTTAAAGCATCCAGTTTCTTTAAACATTTCATACCATTCATTTAACGATTTTGCTCATGAGGTTTGCATTTATAACATCGAAATTTATAATGAACTTTAATGGGCGATTTTATTTTGTCAAACTAAAGCACACATAGAGTATTCTCTTGAATCAATGTCACTTCGGCAAAAAAAAAGAAGTCTTTCTAATAAATGTTTCCCCGAGTCACTACTGAAAGAGTATTAGTGTCACATACTGCAGAATAAATTTACTATAATTGACTTATTCAAAGATACATTATTATACTAAATGGTTATTTTGTAATGAATTTTTATAATCAGGACAAGACTTTTGGTTTACCCTATTGCATATGTAAGAATTTATAAATTTATAAATGCCCAAATGGAACCCAATTGCATTTAGTTTCTAAAAATATTAATTTAGAAATAAATATTTATAAATGATTTGATTTTTACTAAAGTAAAAAATAAAATGTTTAAATGAAATATAAGATAATATCCCTCTAAATTTAATTAAATCAAATGTAACCTTTGAAGAAAAATTAATGTAGTTTTTACCCTAGGCCTTACTATTCCGAAAGTGGATTTCTAGATTAACCGCAGAGGAAAAGTTATGCAATTTGTTTCTCTGTGTCACCATTTTACACATAGGTGCATGTATGAGGTGTGAGGGTAAAAAGAAAAGGCAAATTTTTCTCTGGAATAAGTAAAACCTTCGCAACACTTTCAAGGTAATTTTACTACATTCCAAAACCTTCAAAATAGTTTTACTAACAGCAGTACAAAGAAAAATATCGTATTTTGGAAAGGCATACATATACACTGGCAGCAATTATGGGATTAAATGAGATTACAAATATATTTTAACAACTAAGGATTTTTAGAAAATAACAGTTACTATTAAGAGATTTGTAATTCTACACATTAACATGAGTTACATATACATTTTTATACATTTTTTCCCCAAAAAATATATACAGCTTTTAAAAAAAAACAAGAAAATTTAATTAGATCACCCAAATAATTGCTTTACTATTAATAATTTTTATTTTAATAGAAAATTAAATAAAGAACATGCATAAACAGAAATAATGCAAAATCGCAACTCAGGTACAAAATAATAAAGAAAACTTCTAGATAGATGTTTACAAATTTTTCATGTAATATGACTACCTTTCTTTTTCAGATTCCACATGAAAAGTTCGTTCAATGACAGTTGTCCACTGAAGACCACGAATAATGAATGTGAATGGTTTAGGCCTATCTGCCTTCATTAGCTGACAACCTTTAATAAAATATTAACATAAATTTATTATGATTAAAATGTATGTAAGTATAAATAATAAAAGAAATCGTCTGAATTAATTCTGTAATGAATTTCTAATACGTAACTTTAAAAAACGCACCCCACCCCCCAAAAGGAGAATTTTTTTAAGGTTGTGCATTACTTCTTCATTTCACAGTGTTTAACAAAATCAGAATAAAATCTGCTTAAAGAAATTTTTTTTATACTAGCTGCATGGCCCGGCATTGCACAGGCTTTTTCTCTATTTTTATATATTTTCCCTTCCCTTCACAAAATCAGCACTTCCAATATTCCTTAGCCCGGCTTTGCACAGGCTTTTACTGAGTGTATAACTTTAAATTACCTTTTACGAAATTTTTTCACTTCTTTTCATTGTTTGACAGGTTTCTTTCCGTACTCCCAGCGTTGCACTAGCATTTTTGAATGCATAACATATTGTCATGGAAATTCCCCTTCCCCTCTCGCTGCCAGCCCTTCCTGGTGTGTGTGCATGTGTGATATCTATATTAACGTCATTACAATTCCCTTTTTCGAAATTTTTTCCCCATATTTCTATTGTCAGACACTTTTTTTTTCTCTATAGCCTGGCGTTTTTTGAGTGTATAGAACTATTTTCCCCTCCCCCTTCAGATATGAGATTTATTTTCAAATTTCAATTGAAGACTTTTTCACAGATTTTCTTTAATCAATCGTTGCATACAGTTAACTTAAAAATGTCTAAGAAAATGTATTTTTTATCCAAAATAGCTCAAATGCCCGTTCTTTGCACGGGTTAAGTTTTAAAAACATAAAAAATTCACCTATTGTAGCAATTATATTTTTTTAGGGGGGCGAAAACCCTGTATGAAGTTGTGTATATGTATACATATATTTAACCAAAAAATAAAATATTTTTTTCAAATAAATATTCACATTGTAAATAATTTTAAAACAATTGCAATTTGGCCTCAAAATAAATAATTTAACAAAGACAAATATTTCAATGTAAGAGAAAATTAGCATGCATTAGAGAAAATAGATGTGAATGAATGCAAATATAAATAAAAATTATTACAGAAAAGTGATAGCAGTAGTAAGTTTCTGCTATGGGAATTATGGGTGAAATAACCTGCAGTAGATAAACCGAAAGAAAAAATTAATGATAAACTGATTCACTAAATGCTATTATAAATGAGAAATATTACGAAGCCTTCAACTGGAAAAAAATTCAATTAGTATTAAATGAGGTATGGGTGCAATACTCTGTAACATCTCTGTAATAAATCTAATATAGAGTATTATAGATGTAATTCAATACTAAAAAAAATTAATTAGTATGAAATAAAAAAAAATCAAAATCTACCTATATATATATATATGTATATATAAAACGGATAAAAAAGGTCCCCGTTGAAAGTCCAGAACCAACAACAGTACTGAATGAAACAAATAATAAACCGTGTTTGCTTTTTATCATATTACAAACTTTAAAAATTCTTACTCTGAATGGATTTTTAAACTGTATAAAAAATACCTATGAGATAGAAAGTTTATCAAGGAAGCAAGTAGTTGCATAATATTTTAAAAAGACACTTTTGTTGGTTAGGAAATAAGATGGCTAGAAAATATAACACTTACACTTTAAAATGACAGTTAAATTTATCTTAGAAATATTACTCTACAGTTCCTCATACAATAAAAAATATTGATAAACACATTCACTTTTTCCTTCCATTTAGTATAAATTTAAAGGGGGAAAGGACACATCAAAATAACACTAAATAACATTACTACACATAAAGTAAATAAATTAAACCCATAATTCAAATGCAATGTTACACACATGCATTACAATCAAAAGAAAGCTGCAAATACATGATTTAAAAAAAAATTCTTTCAATTATATCCTGAAATGGAAATATAATGAAGTACAAAAATAATAATAATAAAATATTTGTTCCACCTCAGGGTCTTAAGCCTTTATTGCAAATAATTTTAAAATTTTAACTGATTAAATTTTTTCATCTAATAATATGTATTTTAAGATTGATTTACAATTCAAATTAGATATAGAAAGATTTAAAGAAATGATCAAATACCAACCTTTAACTGTGAAATTATTCAAAGGATCATCAAAACCATGTTCTGGTTTACTTTTGAATCCTATCAGGGCACCATTATCAAGAAGAAGAAAATAACGAGGTCTCCAGTTTTTTATATGCTCACCTGCAGAAAACATAAGCATTTGAAAAATAATTTTTATTTTTAAAATAATAATTTTTTTACACAAAATAAATATGGAGGGGGGGAATCCACTATGGGATTGGAAGACAAAAAAATATTATTCTTTTAACTACTCAAAATTCAAAAAGTAAATTTTATGAATAAAGAGAAATTGTGGTACTTTTCTGTTTCACAGGGCCATTGACAACGGTTGAATTTTTTTCTTACCAAATTAAACACAAAATAAGGTAATAATCTCCATTTTAGATTCGAATCTTAAATTATTATTTTACTGAAGAGGCTTGAAATTTTTATAATGCTTCTAACACTGAAGAAAAAAAGGTTATATTTTTCATACAATTATTGCCACATAAATTTATACAATATTATTGGCATTAAGCAATTTCTTTTGTTGCATTTTTACAGCCCCGAAACTGAAAAGTACCGAATTTATTTAATAATTTTTAATGACAGAACATCCATGTTAGACATGCAAACTATGTATGATAGTAATAAAGCAATGATTTTGTCCAATAATACATACGGTACATTTACACCCCTTTTATAAATCAGTTATCTTTGAGTTCTTTGATAGAAGACGGTATAATTTATATATACTAATACACTGCATGCTTAATTTCTATAAATGCAATTCAAATACAGTCAGGTCTCTTTTTATGCGGATTTTTTTAATGCGATTTTGAAGTTGTGCAGTTTGTATTTCAAACATTTGCGGTTTTTATTCCAAACATTTCTAGATTTTTGTTATTATTATTATTTTTTATACTGAGACGTAGATCGTAGTATTCCGAGAATTTCCGTATCTTTTTGGTACTTACGTCTGCGGCTCGGCCGCGACAGTCTTAGATTCGCATTCGTTATTTCAGTAGTATACCGATACAATATCATTATTTCGAAATTATATTTTCTCTTAGTGGTGCCTCATTCATTTTTATAAAAGTCTCACTTTGATAAGTGGCGAGTTTAAGTTGCAATATAATAAGCAGCAAATTTTGATTTCTGGATTTAAAGTGAGTGTCGTAAAGTTTTATTTTTCATTAGGAAATCGTATGTGTAATTTTTAAAATTTCTTTTCTAAGATTTTATTTGGCGCAATGGAGAAAAAAAAACATAAAAGACAGTCAATTTCGTTGGAAACGAAAATTGCAATTTTATATCGCTTAGGAAAAGGATCTACGGCTATTGGAAAACATTTTAATTTAGGCGAATCTACTGTCAGAGCAATTAAAAAGAATGAAGCTGCAATAAGAAAATTGGTCATTTCTGGTACAAAATTAAGCACCAAATTTGCATCGTACACAAGGGATGTATTATTAGAAAGAACGGAAAGAGCCATCGCAATTTGGATTGAGGAACAAAAGTTCAAAGAAGGATTCCTGTAAGTCGTTATTTAATCCAAGAAAAAGCTCTTCAGTTTTATAAGTCAATGAAACAGTCAGAACCATCAACTTCCACTTCCCAAGCTGGAAAAGAATTTTCAGCTAGCAAAGGATGGCTAACTGGGTTCTTAAAAAGAAATGCACTTCATAATACTAAGATAACAGGGGAGAGTGCGACAGCAGATGAAGGAGCAGCAAAAATATTTCCAGAGGAGCTAGCGAAATTTATTGAAGATGGGGACTATTCTGCTGATCAAGTATTTAACGCTGATGAAACAGGACATTATTGGAAAAAATTGCCTAACCATACTTACATCGCAAAGGATGAAAAAACTGCAAGTGGACATAAAGCAAGTAAAGATCGAGTCACCTTATTACTTTGTAGCAATGCATCAGGAGATCGGATGTTGAAACCTCTCTTAATAAATAAATCTCTTAGACCATGCACCCTTAAAGGTAAAGATTTAAAACAACTGCCCGTGCATTGGATGGCTAACCCGAAAGCCTGAATGACAACAGCTATTTTTACAGAATGTTCAATAATTGTTTCGTACCAGAAGTTTAAGCCTATATGAAGAAAAAATCTCTCGATTTTAAAGTTTTATTAATTGTTGACAATGCAGCAAGTCATCCACAATTAGAACATCCAAATGTTCAACTAGTATTTCTTCCACCCAATACAACAAGCCTTATTCAGCCATTAGATCAAGGCATAATTGCAACTTTAAAAAATAATATATTAAGACAACGTACAAATTCATCTTGAATAAACTAGAAAATGAGTCCTTAACAGTAAAAGATGTGTGGAAACAATTTTCTATTTTTGATTGTTTAATTCATGCTGGATCTGCTTCCGCTCAAATAAGACCTAGAACTTTAAATGCCTGTTGGAAAAAGATTAAAAGATTTGGCCAGCATGTGTGACAGACAATACAACCACTCAAACATCGACACTATCAAATGAAATAATAATTTGGCACATGAAATTGGAGGAGATGGTTTTAATACCTTCAGCCACAATGATATAGATGAATTGCTTGTGGATGATGCATTAAGTGAATGATATTATTGATTTAACTTTAGATCTAACTGTAGACGGCGTCGTAGGTTTAGAAGGTGATAATGATGAGGAAGAAAAATCAACTCCCCTCACTGGAAAATTAATTCAAGAAGGTCTTTAACTTTGCAGTAAATTAGAAAATCATTTTCTTATTAATGACCCCAATTCTGAACGAGCCTCTAAATTACAATGTGAGCTGCAGAACTGCATGTCTGCATATCGTGAACTATATAAAAAAATAAAAGAATCCATCGCAAAGTTTAATTACTGATTACATTGTCAGAAAAGGAAGAGCTACACAGAACGAGAATGAAGTTTGTGAAAATCCGTGACCTTTACCGCAAATATCTATTGCATAGACAGTCTCTTCTGATGATGAAGGTGATTTGGAACCACTTCGCAAACGGTGCAAACCATTATCAGATAGCGATAATGATTAAAAATGTAAAACTATGTGTATTACTTTTCCATAAAATAAAATGAATTAAGGTTTAAATACAAGTTTTTTTTTAGCTTTTGTATGAATTTCTTTCAGACATTCGAAGTAATTTATCATGCAGCCCTATTTCTTTTCATTTCTGCAATTTTTTTTATGCGGTTTTAAGTTAATTTTAACTAGTTGTTTTGGTTTTATGCGATTTTAGAAAACTAAGGAACGTATCCCTACTTTTTCCATTCAAGTAATGTCTTTTTTAATGCGATTTTTTTATATGCGTTTTTTGGTAGAACGTATCTACCGCATAAAACGAGACCTGACTGTATATAAAAGTCCAACAACTACGCCTGTCACACAAGTAAGACTTCTTAAAATTTAAAACTAAAGAACCATTAATAGAAAAAGTATTTAAATTGCTTACATATTCTTATAATCTTTCAGTCTTAACATGTTTACTTTTATATAATGTAATGTATTGGATTAATGTGTACAGGGTGAGTTCAAATTATGGACACGATTTTAAAAAATCATATATATCGAAACTACTGCACACATTACAATAAGTTATACATGAATGTAAAGAGAAATATACCAAGTTTTCCTTCTGTTACAAATGTTTGATGTGTGACCCTCTTGTTACATGGCTTGTGTCCAATATGTGATCCAGTTTGTTCCAGTGATTTAGTAGCATCCCTCTATCAATGGTTCGTAATGCTGCACAATTGCTTACTTCCCATCCTCTCCTATTTGTTGTATCCATTGCAAATGACACAGCTTGAAGTTGAATTTTTTTTCATAAAATTTTACATACTGTTTTCTGAGGCATTCCAAGTTCACAGGTGGCAACTCTCATGTGAACTCAAAACAAAACTTTCCCTCTCTGTCTCACACTCTCCACTGCTTCTTCAGAGATGCTTGGCTAGCTCCTGCTTTTCTTTTTACACAAGCAACCTGTTTTCTTAAATTGATAAAACCACCACAGAATGCTCTTGTTGATAAGTTGCTTCTTTTCTATAACAAATTCTAAATGCATGTAGCACCGCAATAACTGAAAAAACGTGTGCATACTCTAAAACACATCTTTGTCATTTGACCATGTTTGGATTTCAATCACAGCGATCTTGAATGTGTTGCTGATCATTGATGGGGAAAAAAACTTGGTATATTTCTCTTCATATCCAGGTATCCCTTATTGTAATATATGTAGTAGTTTCAAAAATGTGATCTTTTAAAATCAAGTTCCTCAACCAAAATTTTTTAATTAAATTTACCTCTCTTTAGCAACCAGCCCTCTTTCACTATTGTTGCAGGAGGCTGTGACATCATCATTTCTGCTGCAGATAAACTATTCACCGGAGTACTCATTTTGAAAAGGCAGTTTCACAGGATCTAAAACAATAAGCAAAATGTTTACATGCTTCCAATCTAGTTCAAGATTTAAAAGTATAGTCTATATTAAAGACATATTTTTTAAACATATATCATTACTTCAAAATATATGTACAAGTTAAGTAACATATAACAATGAATCCCCAAAATATAATGAGTTACTACACTAACTTTTATTTTCCTTTGTTGCTCACTTCCACACTGTAATAATTGAAGGTTAATATGATAATAATCTTTTTCTTTTTCTGTTATTTAGATAATATTCATCTATCAAAAAGTTTTAAGAGAAATTTTAAAAGTAATTAAATATATAAATTTAATTTTTATCTTGAGATATCCCATCATTAATATGTATATAGTTTATTTAAGGTGCATATTAAATATTTATACTCTTAATTTTTAATGAAATTTTACTTACACTTTGAATGTGTTTTTGATTGCTCATGTGAAATTTTAATTCACAATATCGGAATCATACAGCTTAACATATCATTTTCTATATAGTATTGCTAAATATACATTCTTTATTAGTGGTGTACACAGGTGGGGTTCAAAAAACAAATTTTACCACCAGAATATCTATCAGCGCTTTTGTCTACATGTTTTTTAGAATATAACCCCTCCTCCAATGTAAGAAGTATGTGTACAACTTTGCTCAAAATTTAATACAGTATACTTAATGCAAAACGGTAAATTTGTATGAAAACAAATTTTTTAAAAAATGATACTTATGTATTAGTGTCAACACAACAAAACTGGTGCCTCGTGAATTATGCCATATCAAAGCAACCAAAAGATCTTAAAAGAAAAAAAAGCAATCAGTCACATTACAGTGGAAAATGACATGATTCGTGTGATGCCAATTTGGCTGCAGTGACACTAATACGTAAAAACAAAAAAATATATATATATATTAAGTTTGGAAGTGAATAAAATGAAACTAATCAAGATGGACAAAGATAAAAAAAAATATATTATAAATAATTGATATGGCAGAAGAAAATACAGTTCAATAAAAGAGATCAAAGATGAACAATTAGATGTGTTTGTTAATTGTTGAAAACAAATGGGACAATTAAGTACAAAACTGGCTTCAGTTGTAATCCTATGTGAAATATGATCCTAATCTTGTAAATCTGTAAGTTCAAAAGAAACATTATTCTCTATTTCTAAGTGCAAATATACCAAAGATTTTTCTAACATGGAACTTTTTCTTATCAAATTGTTAATATATATTATGAAGCTGCAAGTCCTTTATATTATAACTTTCTCAGCTTTTAACCTTATATAAATATGACTTTTATTCACAATGTTTAGAAAAATATCAAAAAAATATATATAACTAATAGTTCAAGACATGATCTATAGAATATTAATTCCTATTTAAAAGTTGAAATGAAAAAAATAATTCAAACTTTAAGCTGAGTATTCTGCTTAAATATGTTAGATTGTAAATATTTACATAAAAAATTGCATCACGATAAAAATATCTTGAAAGTTAACATAAAAATTTCTGAAAATAAAAACAATTTATAACTTAAGTAAATTTCATGTTGGTAGTTTATATAAAAATCAGTAATTTTACTCCTGAAGTAAGATTAAATGCCTTAACATACTACAAATTGAAGTTAAAAAAAACCATTTCAAAACATTTTTCATATTTCTTACACTCAACAAAATTCAAGCTGTTTATTTGCAAATTTGACAACTGACTAAAATACACAGCACTTTCAATTCCTACTAGAAATTAAAAATACGTTCTACAAGCATTTATATTTAAGATTTCAATGTAGTTAACACCATAAAACTTACTTTCTCTTTATGTAGACATAGCAATTTTATTTTTCTTCATTAACAGAAGTTAAAAATAACTGTCTGGGTCATTCAGTTCAAAAGATCTAAAACACTTTTAGCAATGAAAATTCATCTTACAATAATCATACAGCAATACCAATTGCAAAGTGAGATACAATTGTAGAATAGTTTGATAAAGAGATGCATTATAACTGACTGTCAAGTAATATAAATGCCTCAATAAAATGATATAGAAAATCATACTTATAATTATCTCATTAAAATGATTTAGAGAAAATCTGTAAACATTGAACTTACACTTTAGAATATATATCACCCAGGCTCTAAATAAAATAAATGGCTTTATTTATTTCGTAAATTATTCATAAAGTCCTGAAGGCATCAAAGGTGTATAAAAACATAACGAAAACACAGTAACGTGCATGTATTGAATGTTTATACGACGAATGCAAATATTTCATAGCGCATCCCTTAAAAACTTTATGAAAACAAACGCAAAAAAATGGCAAGATTCCTAACACATTCTTTCGGGTATTTAATCAGAGAGAGTTGTTTACTTCTTGAAAGAATAGTTAGACACATACACACGAGTTAGCAAACAGAAAACATAAATTTCCCTACATTATGTTTTTAACCAATGTAAGTCGTAGTTGCAGTGTTGTTTTGTACGAATATATAACATTATCTTAAATTAGGATTTTTTTTAAATTTATATGATTTCTCTTCCCTTTTTGTAAAAATGTTGTAACTATTTGAAATTTTTGTTATGAGTTTTCTAAAGGAAAACCATTAAAAAAATTCAAATAAAAAGGATTTCTATAGAACTATTCAAGGGAAGTCAGTCCATGCTTGAAATTTACATGTTATATTTTGAGATTTAAGACTGCGCTTAGGATTTGAGATAAATGTGCTTTGATTTGTTGTATCTTTTGTAATCGAGTCTGGAGTTTTTCACAGTTTACTTACTAGAGCGCTGATATTTAGCAACCATGTCCAGAAAGAATGCACACACTAAAAAAAAAGATTCATCGAAAAAAATTTTGTTTGGAGTTTGCAGAAAGATCAACGACTCCAAAAGTTTCACTTTTCTTTCGACTCGCGATTTTATATTAAATAAAAAAAATGGTGAGGAATTATTTATCTAAATTAAGCCTAAATAAATTTGTAAGCAACAATAAATAAATGTTTAGCTTATTGTGAAGTCCTGATTTGATTGAAGGTTACAATCAAAAAATAAATTATAAGATTCCCGATTGACAAATTCATTCGTGGTAATGGCAAAAACTGCAAGGTTTTAAATAACATTAATTTTCCTTTAAAACTTTTTGCGAGGATTTAAATAACATTAATTTCTTTTTCATGTTTTTTTTCAATCGTTAAGAACCTTTAAGGTATTTACATAATTAAAATGAAGTTTTAAGTAAAATTACAGAACTGACAGCAACAAACCGAAACACCGAAGAACCTTGCTGAATCACTTCGAAGCCGGAAAATCGTTGATTGCGCCTTAATGCCATCAATCAACACTAACGGAAGGGAAGATAATTAAATAGCGGGGTCATTACCAACGTCTCGGCAGAAATATAACAGTTATTCCAAAATAATAAATTACTGAGCAACGTGCAAATCCATGGACATTATACGGGGGAATTACTTAAGAAGGTACGGTCATAAAGGTTAAAAAAAGATGTGCTCATCGCTTCGTAAAGATGCGGAATTAGGATAAATTTGTACTTGTAAACTTAATTCGTTAAAGGATGTGTCTGCAGTGAACCTTTGTGCAGTGGGGCTTTCTATTGAAGAAATTCGAAACTAAATCAGACTTTAATTTCAAATATTTGAAAATTAATTTAAAAATAGAAAAGTGATAGCTTAATAGCTAACAAGGGCACACGAAGTAAATTTCTATAAATTGGGGGGTATTATTTTCTATTTTTCTGTACATATTTCTATTTAGTGTTGCACCTAGGATTGATTCCGATGCAAAATGCTAATAGTTAGGGATACTGGCCACTATACTCACGTGCTTAAAATAAATTTTTAAATAAATATTCATTACAAAGCCTTTTGCACCATGGAAAATGCTTATAATTTTGGTCTACTGCAATTTTCGTCTTTTTTTTTGTTTGTTTTTGTAAAACTAGGTGTCGGAGATAAAAATCCGTGACCTATGAATTCATAAGCATGTAACATACTACCAGACAAAAGTGATCACTCCTGTCCGGAGGCTGTTACTGGCTTATTTAGATACCGCTACAACACTCCCCTACCAGTGATTCGGCGGATAGGAAAACGAACGAGATATGTGTTATTATGGTGAGCGCGGCAGTTCTTACTGTTGCGTCAAGTGAGTCTGACGACTTGGATTTCTGCGTCAAGTAGGTCTGACGACTTTTTTGTTTGCTTTTTTTTGTGCGTAGATGGTGAAATGACAGATCAGAATGATTTGTGTTTTTCTTTTGGGCCAAGGTCACCAATGTCGGAGATTAGAACCCGTAAGCAAATAACATATCACTAGACAAAAGTGATCACTCCTGTCTGGAGGCTGTTACTGGCTTATTTAAATACCGCTACGCTATGGATGCTAGAAGTAAGGAGAGGAAGATTTCTTCGCTATTCAATAGGAATTTGAAGTAATCCCTTAAAAGGAATGTTTGTTGAGTTTTAGTAAAACTAAAAATTGGTTCAATTTTTAAATTTTTGCATAAAATATCATCTTTAAAAGCTCATGGAGTGTTGGCAATTTTTCGGAAATGAATATTTCGAAAGATGAGGAGTCTTTTTTGGTACTTAACAGCATATAATGCTAAGATTGAAAAATAATACTGTATCATTGTTCTCAATAATGATTTATAGAGTCTATGCCTTATTACAAGCATATGAGATATTAAGGTATCCGACTACGTTCGGTACCGTGATTTTGTAAAAACGCATAAATGGATAATCTTCCTGATATTTAGTGTCACTTAGATTTGAATCAGTAGCGCACACAGAAATTTTTCAAGGAGGGGGGATCCAGGATTGAAAGTTCACCATTCTTGTATCATGCTCCCTTTGATTTTGTCGATTTTTGGGAACAAAACACAGTAAAAACTGATTTTGGAATAAATAGTTAACATTAATTAATAAAATTAATCATTAATAACAAGTAATTATTAAATTTTACGTACTATATACTTAGAAATATAATCAATCGGAAAAAAAATCAAGGGCTTTGGGGGTCCGGACCCCCATGACCCCCCCCCCTTATGTGTGCCACTGATTAGAATGTATGCATAAAATTGTTTTAAGGACATTTTGACAATTAAAATTTATTTAAATATAATATTTCGGCAAAAAATTAACTTAGAGTAACCTTTTTCCCAAATGTTCTCCTTTTGTGAAAAATGGTTCTATTATAATAATATTCTGCCTGTGTATAGCTCAGACCTCTCTACAGAGGCTCAACTAGAATTTTTGAAATACATAACAGAAGGGAGCAATTTTAAGAAAAAAACGCCAATAATTATTTCAATTGGTGGTAACTCTGAAAATCATGTGAATTTTTCAAAAATTCTAGTTGAGCCTCTGTAGAGAGGTCTGAGCTATATACAGGCAGAATATTATTATAATAGAACCATTTTTCACAAAAGGAGAACATTTGGGAAAAAGGTTACTCTAAGTTAATTTTTTGCCGAAATATAGTATTTAAATAAATTTTTTTTGTCAAAATGTCCTTAAAACAATTTTATGCATGTATTCTAATCTGAGTGACACTAAATATCATGAGAATTATCCATTTATGCGCTTTTTTAAAATCACGGTTCAGAACGTAGTCGGATACCTTAATATTTAAAACTTTCAATTCATACCGAACACATTATAGCAGTGTTTCTCAAACTGTGGGGCGCGCCCCCCTCGGGGACCGTGACGACTCTAGGAGGGGGGCGCGAGCATATTAAAAAATCGAAAACAAGAGATTATTTTTTAAAAAAATTAATTTATTGAAATTAAATAAACAAAATACATTCTGACATAATAAAAAATAAAATAAACATTTACACTGATATATTACACTTATAAATATGCCATTGCTACACAATGTATTTTATAAATGATTTTCAATACTGAGTTAAGAATAAGTCTAATAATTACCAGTGACCCATTGGGATTATCATATATAAAATTATATACAAAAATTAACCCTTATCCTTATAATTTGTACAATTTATAAGTAATCCTTTAACTTCCGATTAAAAGTTATGCTATTTGCTTCCCAATGCAAACCGTTTTCTACGTAGACACGCGTATATGATGTATTGGAGACGGGGAAGGAATAAAAGAAGCAAAAATAATCTGAAATAATTAAATCCTTTGCAAACATTGCCAAGGTCCTTTTATTGCATTCCAAAGCCTTTGGAATAATTTTATGGATAGCAGTGCAGAGAAAAGATCACACTTCGGAAAGACGTAAATATACACCAGGGCAATTATCGCTCTGTTTGAGCGATACGTTTATATACGTCGGTGGCACTTAAGATGTTAAGGTCGTGTTGTAAGTATAGCGTCAATGCATAGTATTATCGAATTCAATATATTGTTATGGTACGGAGGGGGGCGCGATGAAAATTTTGGGTCGCGAACATTGAAACTTTGAGAAGCACTGCATTATAGGCGTACCATATGTGTTGGGAAAATACTAATGTTTGTGTTTTGTTCCTGAGTACTTTTTTCCATTAGCTCAGAGGGTGGAGAGATTTAAAGTCATATTTCTGGAGTAAGTAATCATAAGCTTGATCGTCCGAAATATCTTTTCCTATTTGTTTATTACTTTTAATTTTTAGACGGAGAGAAAACTAGTAAAATAAAAAAAAATATTCGTAAAATATATTTACTGCAATTATTTACAAAAGCTATTCAGCTTCTTTTACTATACAACCAAAACTATTAATATCGATAGTTCTTCAGAGCCAATTTCCTATTTTCGATTCTAATAAGCATACTGTAACGTCGTGTATAGCTAGTATAAAAAAATGTTACTGCCTAATATATAATAAAAGCATTGTTTATTTGCTAAACAATAAGTTAATGGAGTAATATAATTCAGTCCATATGCCAAGCCGAGAGATGCAGTCAGTCTATATTCCATTCTCAACGCCCCTGGCGTTCATCGTCTTTCCACTCCAATCTCGGACTAAGCCCTTTTCTCTCTCCAAGGCCGGCTCCTCTCTCTCTCCCGACTCTTTCTTCTTCCATCTCCTCTCTTTTTTTCTTTTTTCCTGAAAAAGAACCCTTTTAAACACCAGGGGTGTGTTCACAACACGCCCCTCGTCCCTTCTTATTGGCAGGTCACAAAAGTCTCTTGGCCTCCCTAGTCTCCTCCCTCTGTTCTCTAAGCTCTTTTCTCCTAAAAAAATACCCTTTTAAACAACAGGGGTGGGTCTACAACATGCCCCTCGTCACTTATCATTCGCAGGCCACAAAATTCTGCCCACGGCCTCATTAGTCCTATTCGCGTACGGAACTCACAATCACACTCTCTGCCCCGTCTGGACTGTACTGGCGCCAGATTTCTCGTTCGACATCTGGACATTTTGTTCATCACACTGTCTTTGTTCCTTAGAGCCATTCTCTAATCATCTGCCTAGGCGACAGTGTTCTCCGTTAGATATATAGGCTTCGTCTATTATCAATGGGTGCAGGAACTCCCATGTCCATTATGACTTTCAATCAGAGTGTCGTCACGAATCCGAGGACAAACAATAAACAATGACCCTTAGCCACGTGCACTGGTCATTTTACAGCTGGTGGATTGTAAAAATTCAAGGACAATCGATGGGTGTGAGATCACAATAATCGAAGGCGTAGTACTTGTCCTTGAACAGCTGGTGAAACTATAAAAATTATCGTGAATCGAAAGATGGGGATTCACAACAATCGACGATGTCACAATACAAAAGAATAGAGAAAGAAAAAAAAAGTTTAATCATAACATCTTATTTGGAATAGTGTATCGCGGTAGTAAAATGAATAAAGAATGCATTAAAAAATGTTTTAAATGATGCCGTGAAAATCATAAATTTTATAAAAGCAAGATAATTAAATTCCAAATTATTTGTTTTAATATGAGCAAAATTATCCAGAAAATACAGAACCCTGCTTTTACATTTGGAATTCAGATTAATTTTAATTGAATCGCGTCATAACAATGCGCTATAATTATGTGATGAAATATGGTTGTGAAGTTTATCTTATTTAGCAGACGTGGCTCCTGATCTAAATGAAGTAAATATACTCAATATAGATATTATAAAAAAATTAAAGAAAAAATAAAGGAATGCATTGGTTTTAAGAATTAACAGAAACTTTTATACTTCAAACAGGATGATATGTAATGTTTTGAAACACTAACAATTTTCTATAATGTGATGGGAAGCGCGGATTAATCAGGAATATTCAACAGAACTTCAAAATTGCGAACTCAGTTTGGTGGAATTCGTTTTCTTTCCCCATCACTGAGGGGTGAATTCCTCAGCAAAGGGTGCCTAACATTCCCACGCCTGGGAGGATCATTGCACTCATAAATATTGGGGTGCATCATAGGATTTTCCCGCGCTTCAATAAGACAATGAACTTTGTGCGGTAACTCTGCGCTGGTTCTGGACCAATCAGAGGCAATTAAGTGGACAAGGCAAAAAGTCCGCTCTAGGATTTTCGAGTAAAGCGTCGTAGAATAAAAACGGGATGCACCCCGATTTGAGAGACGGACAGAGACAGAGACAGACTGAGCAGATCCCAGATCCCAGACCTTGAATCTAGACTCCGCGGGACTCCGGGCGGCAACCATGTCCCCACTCCATCCCACCTCCTATCTCTCTCAAAGCGAAGTTAATTTTTAATCTTGTTATGCAGTATATTTACAGTTACTTAAAAATTGTTATTCAATAAAATTAATTGTTACCACTATACAATCGGACTTTTAATTTAGAGTACAGTAATTTGTCTATAGAATATATTAGTGTTTAATTTTAACTTAAGTCATGATGCGATGTTAACTTAAGAAACTGGGTTTTCATCATACAAACTAAATAAGCTATCATCAGCGTCGCATCAAATGAATAGATTTAAAAGAAAATGAATTTTGAATTTAAAGGACAGTGTTTAAATTTATATAATGGATCTCAATTTTTCAGTTAAAAAATATAAGCGAATATTTTTCAGGAAAGAAACTAAGCATGAATGAATAAAAAATTCTTTCGAGTACTATAATATATCAAAAGGTTTACTTCACACAGTTATATGCAATTAAATGTTTTTTTAAATGGGGTTGAGGATGGATAATTACTATTGCAGACCTAATACATTACCCGGGAACTGGCATTACTTTTTAGTGCGGCACCATACAGGTGGATACCTATTCCCACAATGCAATCCTCTAGTATCATTTTTATTAACTCTTTGTACTAATATTTAAAATAATTTTTAACTCTTTGGTTTAAAATTAACATTGTAATCTTAATCGTAATCGGCTAGTCCAAAATCCCTGTCCCGCCCATTCAATCCAATGAGAACTACTATTACGTAATAATCACGCGCTTGCACTGCTGGTATAAAAGCAAAATTCTTGTGTCATCATGCTTTTTTTTGTCTGCTTGCCTTCATCATGTAAACATGTAAATAACTGCGGCTGCTGCTTGTCGTTGTCTGCTTTACTTGGTGATCGTCAAGAGTTTCTCTATTCAATGTGAAAATGTTCCGCAATTGTGTTTTAATATATTGATGAGTGTGCTTCAAAATAAAGGATGAAAAGTTACCCCGAAGAATGTTGAATAAACCAGATGTGACAACATACCAACACCAGCCCCAACGCTACTACACACACACACAATCCTTAACATACATGTATATATAAATGTAAGGATAATTAAATTAGATTAAAAATTAAATTCCCTATCTAGCACTTAACTCATCTTTCTCCGTTCCCATATTCAAGTATCAAACTAATCACCCATCTATTTCTTCCGAACATATGGCCTAGCCAATAAACATATCTAATTCCAGATCGTTAGATTTAATAGTCAACATATGTCAGCATTAACTTGCAAGCCCCTCTTCAAAGCAGCGATACTTACCATATGTTTTTCAAGTGTTATCCACTTGAAACCACCACCATGGCGTGCTTTTTCCTCCCTGCTCTTAGTGGCAGAACAGATGTAGAATTGGTTGTATAAAGACCGTCCCTTTTTCTAACTTTTAATCTGATTCTGTCTCCAAAATCATGACAGAATTAAAGCCGGCAGGATCTTATTTGCCACTAAATTTCAAATCTTAACGTAAAAAACTAATCTTTTTTATAAAATAATTTAATATAAAAACTAACGACGACGACCGTTATAACTGATATGGAGAATATTATGGAACGTCGACTACGCCGTATGCCTGTATATGAAGACGTCGGATTGCCGGAATAAAAAATGGTACGAAAAAAAAAAACCCGCACTATTATTCCCTGGAAGAACATCGCTCTTAAACCCCGAGAAGAATGCAGTGTTTACCGTTGCTGAAGAGACCAGCAAGTTTGCCATCAAAGAACCAACTTTCGAATGACGAAAAAAAAAAAAAAAAAAAAGAGAAGCGTGAATTCCCCAACTCAGTGATGAAAGGCGTCCAATCGCTTCCCCCAGAATAATAATAATAATAAAATATGTTCTTCTTCGAATGGCATTGCGATTTAGTTCCAGTGATACAATGATGGAAGGACCAACACTGCCAGAAAAAAAAAATCTTCTTCGCCGGAAAGTCTGCACGGTAATACTGTGAAATAGTGAAGTATCAACATGGAAAAATAAGTAAATAAATAAATAAAATTTTACTAGTGAAAGAAAGTGACAACTGCATCTAGATTACGGTTCACCAAGGGTTTCTGACGTTGCAAAGTGGAGGTCAGTTAAATTGTGTATTTCCAATTTTAGTAACATTGAAGAACTGAGTTTTGCTGAACAGAACTTTGCGAAAAAGAATAATATATGATATGATATGGTATTTAATTTTTATAATATAGTTGTGTTATAAATGAGATATTCTTTATATTTTAATTGAGAAAACAAAGTATATAGGTTTAGTCATACAAAATTTTGAGAAATTTTAATATACTTCTCATAATTTTATCTTAAGATGTCGAATGAGTTAAGAGTTATGATAGAAATTGGTGTTTTAAAGTGAAAGATATAAATTATGTTTTTAGAAAAATGACTAATGAACTAATACTAGATATATTGATTTTTATAAGAAACAAAAGTGAAGTCAAGTTGTATTCTTTTTTCTTCACTGAATTTTATAGTTTTGTTAATTATTTTATTCAGCAGTAATCTTATTGCATGTCATTTAATTTTTTTTTATTTTGAAATTGTGTGTTTTGATATACCGGCCATATATCAGGATTCCCTATTTCTCGAAATTTTCCTTATCTAAAATTAAAATTAATTTAATAACTTGAAGCTTATTTTTGGATATTATACAGTGGATAAGCGAGAATACAATCATTATAATTTTGTATATGTCTCAAAACATCAAGAGGACAAACTTGTTTAGTTTGATATGTACACCTCTCATTGTTTCTTATCAGCATCCCTGAACATCTGTGAGTTGATGACGCAGATTTCTCAGAGAGATATGTTCAAAATTAAGTAAGGTGATACAGTTTATATTAGTGAATGTGTGATGCAAGAGAAACTCAAGAATTTTTGTCTATGAAACGTATTTTTAGAAGGTTACGGAAAGGTTCAAAATATTGTATGCGATATTGTTAAGTTACAATGAATATTGTGAAAATTTTTCAGAAATACTAAAAGTTATTATTGAAGTGAGTCCACTTCTCCGACTCAAAATAATAAAAAAGAGCTCTTATATTCTTATAATTTTTATATTTTATAACGCATATGAAATAAAACATTGTTTATTGTGTTGGATAGTGCATAGAAGTTGTGTGTTATACACCGTTTTCATATTATTAATAATTTCATTTTATTAGTGTCTATATTTTTTTATCTTTTTAAAAAAATGTATTTCATATATGCAAAATGTGTGTAACAATATAAGGTATTACTACGAGGGCGCCAGAGTAGATTTTTATACAAAATTATTATTTTAATATTTGTATGATTTCATGTATTTTTATATTTACTATCTTATTGTTTGATATATTATTTTCCAACATAATTTTTTTGAAAATATCTACCAGCTATAATACGAATATATTATTATGAAGGAATAGGAGGAAACGCGAGCTCTTTTTCTGGATGTCGAATAGATTTAAACAAGCTAATCTTCAGTTATATGTATGGAAATTCATTTTTATCAATTAATATGTTGGAAGTGTCCTTACTGTGTTTGTTGTTATAGTTTCGTTTATTGTATTGCTTTTTGATTTTAGTATTACTATTGCTTAAATATTTCTACTGTGTTTAATATGTCTTTCTAAATAATGTTATGTATTGTTTTGTGTTTATTGAAAATTGATTAAGTTTGTAAAGAGAAAAAAACCACGCCATGACTCCCTTTTAAAATTGGGGGGCAAATGTAAGGATAATTAAATTAGATTAAAAATTAAATTCCCTATCTAGCACTTAACTCATCTTTCTCCGTTCCCATATTCAAGTATCAAACTAATCACCCATCTATTTCTTCCGAACATATGGCCTAGCCAATAAACATGTCTAATTCCAGATCGTTAGATTTAATAGTCAACATATGTCAGCATTAACTTGCAAGCCCCTCTTCAAAGAAGCGATACTTACCATACGTTTTTCAAGTGTTATCCACTTGAAACCACCACCATGGCGTGCTTTTTCCTCCCTGCTCTTAGTGGCAGAACAGATGTAGAATTGGTTGAATAAAGACCGTCCCTTTTTCTAACTTTTAATCTGATTCTGTCTCCAAAATCATGACATATATATATATGTGAAATCAAATTAAATGCAGAATATGAAATATGACTGCAGACAACTTCAACAGATCTAAACTGTGCCATTTTGTTAAAAAAAATGCAAGCATATATACATGAAAATATTTCAGTCCGAAAATATGCAAGGGAAGGTGGCACCTAGAGCATGAAATAATATATTATTAACGACTAAATTACATAAATTTTAAGCTGGAACTCTTTAGTAAGCTATACAGTAATTTTCTTTTATATATAAAATGCATATAACATGTTGATGAACTTTAAGTATTTTTAAAATATGTTCTTCTAAGTGCACGATAGGGTTCCCCCAAAACACCTAATAGGTCAAAGAGCTTCATGATTCGATAAAGTTTGAAGACCATTGGCTTAGATAATAAGCTACCCAGACGATATAATGGCCAGTAACGCTGACTGCTTTGCCGTAGGGCCTGGGTTCAAATCCCGGAAAATGCATGGACCCATAGTGCCTGTGTGGCATGGGGGTGGGCTCTCTAAACATTCATTTAGGTGAAAGTTCTCTCTCAAGAGGCTGATGGCATAGGAAGATCTCCTGACCCCCCAGGATGTTCTCCATCAAAACTGGGTCGAAATGGTACCAAAACATATTGTCACCTCTATTGTGCTCAAAGCTGTGGCTAACGACAGACGTAAAGTAGCCCCTTGCCTCGATGAATTTTATGGGCCTCGATTTGACGCTATCGATTGGGTGGCTTCGGTGGTAACACACAGCAGATCTACAGTACAGCTCTGAAATATCATATTGTTATGGTTATTGCATGTGTGTTTAACCCTTTAAGACCCAACCCGCACGATCGTGTGGGTTAAATATTCTTATACGTTTTTGCTTCTGGAATTGTCGTATGTAAGAAAATCGCGAATCAAACGATTGAGAAGGTTTGCAAAAAATGTAAAGTGTTACTTTTTATCAACAGACGATGGTTGTGGTCCATGTTTTAATTTTAGTGGAAAATCTAACTTTGTTTTCAAATACAACGAAAACACGTCTTCTTTTTATCTGTCGAAAAAGGTTATTATCGATATATTTCTAATTGCTTACATACAATTTTTTGTATTAATGTTTAAATAATTGTAAAATAGAAAAAATACTAATTATACTCTATTAATGTTTCTTGTACAACTCGGGATTTCATTACCCGCACGATCGTGCGGGTTGGCCGTTACTTGAGTCACTGCAACTGTAAAGGTAAGTATTTACCACGCAAATTTTCTTTTCTGTTTCAATAATTTTGATGAAAGTCTACAAAAAAAAATGAAATATATAGTTATATAATTAATAATAAAATATATAATTAATAGTTATATAATAAAATATATAATATAGTTATATAATTAATAAATATAATTTTTGGAGTCCTTATGTATGAATTCCTTTTTTTTTCTTGCTCTCTCTCTCTTTTTTTTGCAATTAATTTCTTTTTCATACATTTGTTGAGGAGTATGGCATTTTTATCCTCTCCACAGATATCTGCTTTCATATCTCTTCCCCCACCCGCAAAAAAAAAAAAAAAAAAAAAAAAAAAAAAAAAAAAAATCTGTGTTTTCCGGCGGAAGTTAGTTGGTGTGGTTTAAATATATTTTATTATTTTTTAAATAATAAAATTTTCTGATACATTTTACTACTTTGCATGGAATACTGTGCTAACTTTTAACCAAAAACTTTTTAAGTGTCTAAAAAGGAGAAGGATTCTTACACAAGAATTTTTGCGATTGATGAATAAATCAGATTAAACTTAGATCAGAACTTAGTGATCTCTCGGATGATAACAATGCTGCGAACAAAACATATGAATCACGTATACTGGAAGAAGAATCAAGTTCAGATGAAAGCGATGAAGAAAAATATGGGAACATTGGAAATGGAAAGACAATTTTTGATCATTCTTTACCATAAAAGTCTCTTGAACACATTCATTACATTGATTTAGCAGTTTCAAATTCTTGGTTTCTGTGCAAACAAGATGTAATATGTAATAAAATTCATTTAAAAATCAAAATGGATCGCTTAAAATTTATGTTATAGATAGTTGAAGCGTTATCAGCCTCTTCACCCACTAACAAAAGTTTTTTTAACTGATTATGAAGATAAAAGAGTGTTGTAATTCCACGCGCAAAAAGATCGAATCTTTATAATCCACCTGCTATGCATCTCATGCCTTTTATCCTGGCCATTCCAGGATAAAAGGCTTGGCATGTATAGCCATGTTCGATGTGTTGATGACATTTCAAAGCCTCGCAAGTGCAGATTTGGAAACAACGAAAGCAGTTCGAAAACATGTTGGGAAAAATGCAATGGTTATTTATACTTGTCAAAAACAAAACAAAAAAAATTTTACAGTAAATAAATAATGGATTAAAAGAGTTAATTATACATCAATAATTTCCTTATTTGTAACGATTTTAGTTGAATTTAAGATATTGTTCCTTTTATCAACTTAGAGCTAAAAATGTAAAATTTCATAGGTGATTTGTTTCACAGATAACGTCCAACCCTTATGATCATGCGGGTGCCGTCTACGTTCTAGGGGGAGCTAGAATTGTTTTTAAAATTTTTCCCAGTGCAATTGGGGTCCATATAGTATTAATAATCAGAAGAATTTAATATTTAAAGATAAAAATAATTTGGGTCTTAAAGGGTTAAACCAGTGCTTCTCAAACTTTCGATATTCACGACCCAATTTTCAATCATAATTTTCATCGCCCCTCCATACAATAAAAATGTATTGAATGCAGTAATAATGTATAATACTTTGAGGGAGACACTAAAGCTACAATACGATCTTAATTATAAACCATGTAAATTAACAACATAAGTATTAAATTTTGTATACAATTTTAACATGATATATATATATAAGCCCACGGAAAAATTAATAACAAACATTAAACTGGTTCTTAACTTAGTATTGGTACTTAATATCAAATATATTGTGTCTTCCTGATACATTTTTAAGTATAGTATATCATATAGTATATTAGAGTAAATGTGTATTTTATTTTTTGTTATGTCAGTATATATTTTGTTTTGCTTCCTTTTAGTAAATTGATAATTTTTTCAAATAATATTTCATTTTCGACTTTTCGATTTGCTCGCACCCTCACCCCTTGTAGGGTTAACACGCCCCCCCCGAGGGGACCTCGTCCCACAGTTTGAGAAACACTGGGTTAAACAGATAGTCCATTCTTATCCGCACTGACATACTACTTGTATTCAATTTGAAATAATTACTCTTCAAGGAGGCGTATGTTGGACATTTCTTTATTTTGTGAGTTTTTCCACATTGCATATGATTTAAATAATTTACCTGGTTCTTTCTGTTTTGAATTTGAGAAATGAAAATTTTTAAGGTTTTCCATGAATTTATTTCATTTATTACCGATGATTATATCTTGCTGCTCTAAGCTGTTTTACATTCACTCTCTACTGACGAGAAGATTGATGAGAGTGAGATGCACTCTACTCAGATCAGAGCCATTGCTTATGAAACTACTGAGAGAAGATATCTCAGTAACCTTGGGACCCATGTTTACATCGAGGATCCATGATTGAGCTTAGTGCTGAAGCTAGTGCAGGAGTCTATTGTAACCATTTTACATTGTATAAGGCAGTAGGTAGAGATTCTATCAATTTTGATGGTGAAGTTTGTGGCGGGGCTTTTATCGCGATTTCTATTGACTGTCCTTTTGGGGTTCTTTGGAGCCAGAATGGCAATTCTTTCCAACCAACTCAAGAAAAAGAGCGTGTATATGTAAATTAGGAATCATATATATACTGGAAGTTTAGCATTCGCGAGGTCGCTAAGTGGAGTCGTTAAGTGAAGTCGCTAGCTGTGGTTGCTAAGTAGAAAGGTAGTCGCAAGGTGATATGAGATATAATCTAAAAGAGGAATCTTAATCCTAGAAATTCGCCTAACAGTGCCGGTGAAGATGAACCAAAAGTGGGTCCGAGCCAACGGAGTATAGCCGGATTAAAGCCAGAACTGAAGTGATAAGGACCGTAGCTGTTTATCTAGGATATAGCGGTAAGATAGATATAAGTTAAAGCCTTTACTAGTGAGATAGTATTTAATCTATAAAGTTAGATTCAGTGGTTAGTTGCGCTATCGGCGTATGGCGTCTTCTCGTTCTTGATCATACTCCTTAGGTTACTCTTGTTGTTGTATTGTGTTTAAACTAAGATCTTAATAAACAGATTTTAGTATGAAGGACTTTAGTAGTTCTTTGTTCCTCCCTACAGACACAGGTCGCATGGATAGTGTAGAACGGAGGACCCCATCGACAGGGACCTCACAAGTTGAAACTACATTAATGCTTTCAATCAATTAATTACTTGGAAGAGTAATTTTACTCGGGCTGTTTTTTTGTCTAATAGCAAAACCGATTTGCAGGCTATCTCCAACAATAAAGTTGGAGCTTCCGAACGAATTTATGTGAATGTAAAGATTCTCAACACTTTGACAGACTCAATTGTCTTGCAGGGAATTCCTGCTCATTCCAGCTTCAAGGGAAATGAAAGACATGGTTTCTTCTCCATAGAAGGGAACAACTATTCTACGAACCACTAATAACCATATGACTTTTTATTTTGCCAAACTCCTAATTAAATTAAAATTTAAGATGTTTGCCTCCTACCTATCAAATGAAGCTGAGGGAAAGTTTTAGGAGTGCTTCATTAGTTCAAAGCCAGTCACTCCGGACTTTTCTCGTCCTGTAGCTGTGGTGTTATTTCATCTTTTGACTGAGCACGATTGTTTGAATCTCCATCTTTTTGAAATACATCTATAGAGCACTTCAGACTGTACTCTTTGTAACTCTGGACAGTCCATGGATGAGGACCATATTGACGAATACATATTGCACTATTATCTTTTAATTCTACTGTTCTTAAGTACTGGGAAGCTAGATCGAGACTAATGGCCTAGTGCCCAAATGTCTGGCATTTTTATAAATAAATATTCACTCTCTACTACTTGCATTGGGGTTTAGTTTAACGTGTCTCCCTTATTAACCTTGGTTTTTTTTTTTTTATCACGTAGCGCTTGCAATCTTATTCTTCTCCATAGTTACACTATACAATAGCATTGCGAAATCAGGATTAATGATGTAATCCATGAAAAGTTTCCACTCATTCTTGCTTAATTTCAAGGAACGTATGAAGAAGCAAAAATATTTAGAAAAAATAGCTATCAAATTCCAGAAGTACTTGTAGAATTATGAACTCTGCTACGCCGATTAAGCTTCGCATTGAAAACACGCAACAGTTTTTTCCAATTCTCCACAAAGCTGATGGAATTAGGCCATTTTCGTTTCCTATAGCACCACAGTATATTGAAGAACTTCCAATTAATCCTGAAAATCTTGTTTTTAGAATTCCTACAATTTCACTTCAGCTTCAAATAGCGGAAACATTGAAAGATCGCGCGCCATTTTTAGAACTATTTTACCACCGCTACATTCTCTAAGCTCACAAATTATAAAATATGTTGAAGGGAATGCATAAATTCTTTCACTTATACTTTTGACACATAATTTAAAATACTGCTACAAAGTTGCGTGGGGAAAAAGCAGTCGACGTGTCCAATTATTGAATAGTAACATATTTGTTAATGGACAAAGACAAACAGATGACTACATGAACACAAATCGACGCATATGCACAAAGAAACATTATATAGAAGATTATTTACAATAGTACAAATCGCGCTATTTATATAGAAGCTTTATAACGCTGCTAGAACACTCTTTCTATATCAGTTCTACAAGCGGGTACTCAGACGAGTAAAGTGTCTCTTGTCGCAATCAATGTTCAAGCAGATTCTGATCTCGACTGAGCTCTCACCTGTGTCGGGGCAGGGCCGGCTCTAGCAATTTTGCCACCCCGGACAAAAATGGAAAATGCCGCCCCCCCTCCAAACAAAAAATTATAATTAAAAAGATAAATTGTTCACAGATATACACCTATACAATAATTTTTAATTTGATTTTATGAATAATTTTTGTAAACAAAAAGGCAACATAATATATATATATATATATATATATATATATATATATATATATATATATAAAGTCTTAAAAATACAAAATATTTCGAAACTAATCACATATTTACCTGTCATTATTTCAAGCGAGTAAAATGTAAGAGAAGAAATAACCCATTACAGCAGGCCAATTTCTTCGAAAAAGAGTTCACTGCTGATGGTGGGGGTCTCACAAGCTTTTATTTTAACTCGTAGTAACTACACTCAAGACTAAAATGAAACATCTCTTCTGTGGCTCTCTATCTACTGTTAACTCTTATTACCCTCGTTCTCTTTTAAATAGCTGACACCGGTCATCGTATGTGTAAAAGGAATGTCCGTTGTGACCCCACTTCTGGATAAGGAAGTGTTGCTAGTGAAAAGTGTGTAAACATATCAAATTTTCTGATTCAACATATACTTCTGCCACGAACCCTTTAAGTTTCAATGTAAAAGAAAACTGACATTAAACAAAAAGAGTACAAAATAAGGAAATAAGATACATAAAATGAAATACCTAATTCCCACTCTATATTTCAGAAAAAAACAACAACAGTTTTTTAATATAATTTTTTCCCCATTTCGATCCAAATGCCGCCCCGGGCAGGTGTCCGCCACTGGTCGGGGATAGAACCCGGTACCTTCTGATCCATAGGCACGTAACATACCCCTAGACAAGTGATCGCTCCTGTTCGGAGGCTCTGTTACTGTCTTATTTAGATACAGCCCCTACCAGTGATTCGGTGGATAGGAGAACGAACGAGATATTTGTTGTTATGGTGAGCGTGGTAGTTGTTACTGTTGCGTCAAGTGACTTGGGTTTCTGCGTCAAATGGGTCTGACGGCTTTTGATTGCTCTTTTTGCAGGTAGATGGCGCAACGACATAGCAGAAGGTTAACGTTTTTCTTTTCAGCCAAGGTCACCAATGTCGGGGATAGAATCCGGTACCTTCTGATCCGTAGGCACATAACACACGTAACATAGCACTGGATAAAAGTGACTACTCCTGCCCGGAGACTGTTACTGGTTTATTTAGATACCGCCACAACCTGAACTGACTCGACCTTTGTTTCTAAGATCTTTTATGGTTTTCTCCTAACAATCGATTTCATACCTTCCTTATGATTCCTTGACGATATCGTAATTTTCGTCAAATTTGACACCGAGGGCGATAAAATCGTCAATTTAGTAACACTTCTATGGTTGTCATAATCTTGTTGAAATTCATGCTGGGAAGAGAACTTGATTTTTCCCACAAGGAGAGTTCCACTGCAGGGAAAACATCGTACGTAGCGCGTTTTAACACTTTAATGGACAACGATTCAGCATTTAAAGATATTTTTTATTTATATAAATGGAATACCAATCCCGCAATGCTTCACGTACAGAATCAATATTAAGACCATCTTCTCAGGATTAAGCTTGTGCTGCCATCTACTGAGTGCAGTAAAAATATCAAATACAGACATTATTTTACCTTAATTTTTTTTTGGCAAAATTTAGATTTTTTTCCTTACTAAAATGGTTTCTTTATTACTGTTCTTGGAACATCTGGCTGAATTTTTTAAAGAAAGAATAGGTTCATAGTTTATGAATATTTTACGTCTTATATTTTATAAACTTTCTTGAATAATGCATGTGAATTGATATGTGTGTATTCTTGAATATGTGATTTGTAAATATCAACACATGAAAAATATTTTAAAACATTACTCTGCTTCGCTTCGATCCATGGAGGTTTTAGACATTAATCTAAAAAGAAACCTGCTTCAGATCTATTAAGTAAAAAAAAAAAAAAAGGGGGAGCATTTACTGTTTTTGTTCATATCTCTGTTGAAATTTTTTGTACTAACTTGTTAGTTTTATTCATTTAAGAAGGATATACTTAAGATGAACTAAAGCTACATGTAAAAAATTTTACAAGTTTCATATAAATTATTTTATTAAGTGTTCAAAAATAAAGGGGTTATATTAATTAAAGGGGCCAATAAGGATTATTTCGAAGGGATTTTGGAATTAATTTAAAAATATAGCTACACAATTTTTTAAAAACTTATTTTACTATAATATAATGTCTATTTGTTGATATATTTTGCTTAAACAGTTTTAAAACAAACTCTAAATCCTTAGCCAGAAAATTCACGTTAATTAAACCATTACATATGATATTAAAAATGATAAATTCCCTTATGTGTAAAATATATTCCTGTTAAGTTTTACATAGAAAAAGCAAATATACCAGCTAAAGTTTTTTTCCAAATGAATTTCATAATAGATTAAATAGTTAAATTCAAGATCTTTAAAATTTGACTAGTAGAGATGATAAAAGAAGTTCTAAGATTATTTCCTAGTGTTACGAATTTCGTGTAATTAATGTTTAATAACACCTTAAAATAATTTGTATCTAAATGTTTAATGTGTTAATATTACTTTCTGTAGTATTTATTTCACAATAAAAGTTGTAATATTCGCAAGCAACGCCGTCCCTTACATTATAATAGCGTTTCAATGGAAACTTGACGAAATACTGGCGATATAGCCAAGTTGGCGTTAGTTTTGGCAACCACATTTAACGACCATACGGATGCTTCTGGAAATAACTGGAGAAATCTTATATCACGATCTAAGACGAAGCGGATTTTTCGAGAAAGCGCTGGATAGTAGCCGTGCAGACTTATAAATAGCGGTCGCTCGCTGAAACTTAGTCAGTATTGCTTCAGCTGTTGATAAGTTCACTAGCGAGTGGTTGCTTGTGTGTGGGGGATAAGCTTCAACTTTGCATGCCTGTATTTTTAGACACTAATAGTTGTGTCTGAGCGCTGTAGAAGGTGTGAAAACCTTCTGCGATCTTTTAATTCAAATCTCAGTAACTTTTCCCTCAAAAAGTACTCATTGTCCAGCACTCACTGCCATATAAAACTATGGGTCTTATGAGTGTTTTGCATAATTGTACTTTTGTTTCCCTGCTTATAAATATGAATTGAAATTGATTTCTCAAACCATAGTAACATGTATTAGCTATGTTGATTCCATTCTTAATTTCAATCGTTATATCCTTGCTATTAACAATTTTACCTAAATATTTGAATTGACAGACCACCTCAAAAACATAATTATTTATTGACAGTGGTCCCCGATTCAAGTTCCTATCTGAGACTGCCATAAACTTTGTCTTTTCTTCATTGACAGTCAAATCCATCTTTTTTGCTGCCACTTCAAGTGCACAAAATGCTTCAACAATTGCTGTTCTTGTTCTTCCCATTATGTCTACATCGTCTGCATACGCTAACTGTTGTACATACTTTGTGAAGATGTTTTTTTGTGTTTGTATGTAAGAGTCTCATTGCTTTTTCAAGGGCAAGGTTAAATTACAGGCATGAAAGAGAATCTCCTTGTTTTAATCCTTTTTCAATACAGAAAACATATGAAAGTTCTGCCTTTAACTTAATTCTAACACTATGCTACGTTTTGTAAAACTTTATTTTGAATGCTTATTATTAACTCCAGGGATATCTTAAGGCATGGCATGGCGGTTTGCTTCTGAGTAATCCTTAAGGAGAAATATGTGTGAACCTTCCCTAACCAATGGGGGGATTCAGTCAGTCTGTAAACAACTTGGGCCAATATCGGTGGGTGTGCCTACCCACAAAATAGTAGTTTTCAATTTATATTTAATTGTTTGTGTGTCATGTGTGTCGTCATAATAAATGTTTTTAAAAATCTGAAAACAAGGACTGATATCTTGAATACGCGATACATGGGCCAACTGGGCCCTCGATAGGGTCCTCATCTCATTCTCGACTTAGCCTTAACAAAATCATGATTTGAATGATTTTAACGATCAAATGTTATTTCAGGACTATTCTCTGAAAAACTAAAAATTTAAAATTACATGTCAACTGGCAACATTGGTAAGACTGCATTATTATGCGATGACCTTTGTCCAGTTTATATGAGTATTTGACAATGTGCATCTATTTTCAAAGGTCTAAGGTGGGGCCCCAAAGCCTACTTTTGCATAGGGGCCCAGGGCTTCAAGAAGTCTTAAGACATCCCCGTTAACTACCAAAATTCAACTAAAGAAATAATAAATAGAAAAAAAATTGTATCCATTTTTTTTATTTTTAACTAAAAGCTACAAGAAAAATGGATCTGTTCTACAAAAACAATTTATGGAACAGTTACGGAATGAAGCTCATCATAAAGATCACAGGGAATAAGAAAATTGCTACTAAAAATTTTTTCTACAAAAGTACACTTTTCAGAGCATTTAAAAATTACATTGCAAACCAATTAACAAATAATCACGTTTTCCATTTTAAAGTAGTTGAATATACTAGAAAGCTTCAACAGATATTGATTATTTGATTTTTTTAAATTTTAGTACAAGAAATTCTTTTAGATAAAAACACCGACACAAATCACTTATATTTATATACATACACACACATACACACCAATTCCAAAGTTCACTTATACGCAATATACAGTTTAAACTAATACACATTTTGAGGGAAATCAATAAGTACATAAAGTTACACAATGTACATTGGCATAAATATGAAAAAATGTAGAAAAAAAGTTTTTGAAGGTTTAAACAATTTTGTTATCGATATAAATTGTGATTTCTTTTTCTTTTTAATAACATCCTCTTTATATGCATAACACTGAAAAGGCATCTTTGGAGGGCATCAGTTGTATACTTAAAAATCAAAACGTTCATAAAGAGCACAAAATATGCAATTCATAGTCCAGTTCTTTTTAATAAAAATTTTGTTCACAATATTAATAACTTTTTCTTTGAAGTTTGAAAAATTTTTGAAAAAAAAATTGTTTTTTGGAGCAGGTATTGAACATGTATTTTTTTTTCCTCATATAAAACCAACAATGTGTACAAAAGCATGCTTTAGTAAACTGAATTAGTAGCATAGTAATAATTTTTTTAATAATTTATTTTTGTTAAAATTTAAAATAACTTTTTTATGGAATTTTTATATTTTACTTTTTTAACAGGGATGTAATAAAACGAATAGTAAAAGTGAATTGCATTGTAAGTTTTCTTTAAGACAATATGACAAAATTGATGACAGTAATAATTTCCATTTTGTTGTCTTCAGCGAATATCCTTGTTATAAGGCACAAAGGTAGGATATTCTCTTGATATGTGCTTTAAAGACTTTCTAATTATTTCCTCAATACCTACTAGGAACAAGCTTTTGTTTTAATTATCCTATAAGTTCTGCCTAATATAGTTGTATTTTCTTATTTTATGAAATGCATATTAAAAAGTAGTTCTTATCAAATTCAAGTATTGTAAAAGTATTACTATGCAATCTTACTTCAATTGAGTGAGGATTTAGTATATTGCAAATTTGTGCTTCTGAAATAAAAGATGCCATTCTGAATTGTACAGTGGGTAGCCCTATCCTTTCAAGCTACATTACTTAAATAGTAAAACAGTTGCAATTTACACAGTATATACAATACATCTATCTATTAAGTATATGCAAAAGAGATCCAAATTGAACACACAAATATAACAATATATTATTGTAATGTCAAGAGTGATAACATAAAAAATCCTATGCAATAAATTGCATATTGCTTATCTATGAAACTGATACCAACATTGTTACATTCATACATCTCAATAACAACAGATTGATTATAAATCAAATAAATAAATATATTTTTCTTAGTCATTTTAAATAAATAAAACAAAGGATAAAATTTCCATTGAAATATAACAAGTAAAAAAATGTTGCAAAAGTAATGTACTTATATTTTATACAATGATTAGCATAAAATACAGCATATTACACAACAAAGAATGCAACACTCTTAAGATCATAATATTCAGATTCAAAAGCAATACAATACCTTGTAGGTTAGACATATTTTTTGGATTATACCTGAGACAAATTTGTAATTTTGTTGTAAAAAAAAAGTTTGACTAAGATCTAAAAAAAAAAAAAAACTATAATTATAGGAATGGTTACTTTGATGTGTTATCATCAGCTCATGGTCTGCATCATTAAATTAAGACCATAACCAGAAAACTCATAGAAATGAGAAATTAAAAATTTATAATGCCCATAACTGCACTTATAATTTCCAATTACTATTAAAATAAAAATGGTAGCTTTTTTCATATAAAGAAATATTGACAAAAATGCATAGAAAGAAATTACAATTTAATGTTTACAGCTCAGAAAAACAGTATCAAATGGAAGCTATTTTTTGATTATTAATGGTAAGATAAAGCCAACACTACAAGAAAAAAAAGTTGCTTAACTTTAGAATTCCTTACAGTTACCACTAGTTCAGCGAAACTTCTCCTAATTTTCTTTATTTGAAAATTCAATATTTGACATAAAAAATAAATAAAGAACAAATAAGATTTTAAAAATTTGTATGATATACAAAGATTTTGTGATAGAAATGGAAATAATAATTATGGAAATTCAAGGAATGCAAAGTAATGCAAATTCATGGAAATATCAAAATTGCTTGAAGCATTTTATCTTTCAAGCGTAGTAAAAAGCTATCAAGTTAAAAAGAAATGGCCCAAGGTCAAAAAATACTTAAACATGATGGTTTCAAAAATGTTCTACATTATTTGATATTTTTGATACTTTTAATTTCTAAAAGTATACATAAAAATAATAATTTATCCAAAGATTTATAGTGTAAGCATATAATTGATACCTTAATGATAAATTTTATTTTTTAAAAATAAAATTATGTGAGGTCATCACTTTATGATGCAAGCAAATTTTCTAATCTGGAGAAAACTTCCAAAGGAAAAAAATTTCCCCGAAAGACGAATGATTCCTTTTATAATTTTTTCTAATAGATATATTTCATTTATTTTAAGCTATATATTGATTCATTACATTTCCATACTTCCAAAGGAAAAAAATTTCCCCGAAAGACGAATGATTCCTTTTATAATTTTTTCTAATAGATATATTTCATTTATTTTAAGCTATATATTGATTCATTACATTTCCATTTGAATAAAGATACTACTGCTGCAAAATATGTGTACACAACTCTTTTAGTCTTTCCTGAGAATATAAAGGGAGATATGAAAGTGTGTAAAAACTGCTTTGCTTTATAAGTATTATCTTTTAAGGAAAATTACTTCATATTGAATAACATAAGGAAGTCTTTTGCAAAATAGTCTAGTAATGGCTTTATTAACTTTATACACCATGAAATATTTTCTTTTAAATTAAGTTCTTAGATTTTTTTTTTTTGCTAAAAAATGATTTTTTAAACATAGAAGAAAAGTAATTTTATGCTAATAATAATTCCGTTTATAAATTACTTTTTAAAAGTTTCAAACACTTTAATTTTAAATACTAAAAAGAATTAAAAATTCAAAAAAAAATATATATATCAACAAATTGTGAATAAGCACTTTGATAGTTAAGTAAAATCATCAAAAAGCTACTTTATGCAATAGTATAATGGACATGATTCCATAAATTTCTGAAAACTTACATAAAAAATCGAGGCAAATGGTATAATTAAATCACTAAGCCCTTCTAGTTATCTCCAGTAAAGTGTATTGAAATGTACCTATGTGTTTAATTCTGCATGCAAGTAGATATCGCAGAAAACTGTCACTGCTTTAAATTTGTTTACTATCATTGTACTTTCCCCTCCCTTTGATAAAGTGTGACTATGATTCTGATATTAACATATTTGAAACAATTCCTAGAGAAGTAAGGAATAATTGCATATTTTAAAATGAAATGATAATATGTGAAGGTCACTTCACTCTGCTTACTCGAACTGACTCTATAATGTTTCAAAATTATTTTAAAATATTTAAAATTATGCATACATGTTATTTTGTCTTTACTTAACATAATATGCATGTGTTTAATAGCTGCAGTAAGTGCTGTCAATAACATCTAACAGCCAGATTAGTAGAAAGTATTAGTAGCTACTCCTAATTCATCTCATACAAATCTTACATGCATTTAAGAATTTATTTTAAATAAACACAGAAGTACCATTCTAATAATTATATTGAAATATATAAATTAGCTCACATGCAAACTAAATTAGAAAAATTAATCTATAAAAATAGGAACATGGTTAAAATACCAATATTATGAAATGAAAGCTTAAAATACACACAGTGCCAATAAAATACCTAGTACTGCCAGAATTAATTGCAATGTAAAATCTAATAAACAATTTTTGTGAACAAAAATTATACAATATTTTTTACAATAAATAAACTTTATCTTTGGTAAAAAATAGTTAAAAACTATTGCTTAATTTTTTTTTTTTTTTTACTTTTAAAAATTTCAACATATTGGTAAAAAGTAAATTTTATAGCAAAATAATTACAGATCTATATAACTGATTTCAAATTAGTATGGCAAAACAATAACAAATACATCAATGGAAAAGAAACACATTTGGAAAAATATCTCTAAACATATTTGCAAAGATTTTTCTAAAAAAATTAAATTCTGTTTGTTTGGAATTTGTTAAAATACGTGTGCAGTTTAAAACACAGAAATTTTGGCACTCATATTTCTATAAACATTTAGTTTAAAATTGAGAAAGAACACAAGAAACCTCAAGTTCAAAACATCATAAAAAAGTATTTTGATCATTTTTTTTCCTTTTGAGAATAAAGATATAGCACCCATTTCCCCCTTCTCAGTCAGATCATTTTCGTCTGCACTTAATACTCCAATATAAATAAAATATAATATTTAAAAACAAAATCTGTAACTTTGACTAATACTTAAAATAGGGAAAACTTTCTTGTAAGAGGGGGAAAAAATTGACTATCAGGAATGATAAAATAGAATGATATACAGTTAACAATCATAAATATACCTTTTACTCTAAAAAAAGCATTTAACACTACAAGAACATTAAATAAAAACATCACATAATAATAAAATTATTATTTTTCCATAAGCCTGTTAATATATGTACAAACATAAAACATAATTACAAATTAAATAAAATATTTCAGGCTTTTTCGATGTACTTGTGTTTCTGGAGAGAATAGCACACATATACATACAAAATAAATAGTATAACGGATCTGGTTAACATCATTAAAATCTGGAATGTTTAGCAGCATATGAATGAACACAATACTTGAGGGAATGAGAGAGAGAAAGAGAGAGAGAAACAGACCACAAACAAAAATTTCAGACACATTCACCAATTACAAGGCAAAACCAGTTGCCAAAAATATGTACAAAATGTCTCTTAAAATACAACACAGCTTTTGTTGTACCAAGTGAATTGAGGAAGTAAAAATATGGCAAATGAGGAAGGATACTCATGATTTTGAAAGGAATTCCACAGAACCTTTTTTTTATCCTTTAATATAACACTCCTTTTTCCTGTTTTCTTCCATGTTAATTTTAAATGAAATTTTCGATATATTCATTGACAAAATTTCTGTATTTGTATTTTGTAAAAAAAATACAATACTCATTAAATTTTATTTTAAAGAATAATTTGTACATTTATATTAACCTCTAAATAGAGATATCAATTAGATGATGTTAAAAGAATCAAATATTTCAAACTTTTACGCAATGAAAGAAATACTCTGGAGAGGAAATGTATATTCTTCCAGAAAACTTCTGCTCTCAATACTTATTTTCATCTTTAACATTTTTCTTAAAACTGATTATATATTACCTAATCAGAAAAGAATAGTTTCAATACCTTTTTTATAGTTAATAGATTTTTCTTACTAGAGCATTATTTTTATGCACTCTTATCAATCATCAAATTTTAACTGAATAGTGTAAATATTTTATTTTTGTTGTTTTAAACCTGAGATATCAAATATCTTTAATTAGATAAAACAATGTGTAAATGACTGAAGAGCAGGAAAAAATCCCGATTTGAAGTGAAGAAAAATACTGAGACTATGAGTAAGCTTCTTCACCAAATTTTTACTGCCCCATAATGCTCATTAGTATTACAAGCTTGACCAAGGTTAACCTTGAGCATCAAAACAGCAATGCAAAAAGGCATCAAATACCATCTGTCGATTTAGAGGCGTATTCTAGCAAATACATTGTTGTTTGACTCCTCCTCCTTCTTGGCTTCAGGACAAGGCATGAGCTTTGAGGGGGCTCGTGGAATGCGGTCAGTCATTCTTTCCTGTGGTACAGGAGGTGGTGGAGGAAGGTTGTGCTCACGGCGATAAGTTTCCCAGCGTGCATCATCAGATTCATGAGTTAAATATCGCCAACCAACCTGGCTTTCAAGTTCTCTCAAGTCACACCATGTTTGGTAATCCTATTTGAAAATTAAAGAATAAAAACTAATAAGCACATAGCATAAAACTATTTCATTATTTAAGCAACTAGGAAGTGCTTATAACTTTTCATCAGTATATTATTCAAAAAAACTACTATCAATATACATGATAAAAAGCATATATACATTTATACTAAATATAGCAATAAAAAGTATTTAAAAAAGTCACAAAAAAAAAACACTCGAGAACAAAATTAAAAGTTGGTTTTCATGTTAATAATTTATATTCAGTATGTTAAGAGTATAATCACATAGTTGTTCAATTGTTTATGTAATTTGAAAAATTCTGAAGATCAGTGTAAAAGTTCTTACTTGTAACCAAGTATGAGATAAAGACTTATCCACAGTGAATCTTTTCCTAGTTTTCACTTGAAGAAGGTTATTGATTAAATCGATAGCTATAAAAAAATAACTTTATTATTCACAGAAGGGGGAGGGAAAACTAAAAAAAAACATAGTAATTAACAAAATTTTAAGTTACACTCAACCAAATTATAGATATAAATATATATATATCACTTCACAATGAAATTTAATATATTTAAGTAGTGCACATTTCAAATATAAACTCACATTAACAAATAGCCTGTAAAATAAATTTTTTGAGTTAAGCGAATTTTACTTCTATAATCTTGACATAACTATAAAATTACAATAACGATTTTCAATCTCTACTTAAACGTAATAATTTAACAGTTTCTATTAAAATAAATTAAAACTACCATAAAATTTGCTGTATTCGCACATCTATACTTTAAAGCTGTAATTTTCAGTTTTTAGGTATGTTCACCGTATAAAGCATATCCCCATTTTTATGGAATAACCAGAAATATACGTATGCGATGCTCTTATGTTTTGAACTCACTAATTTGAAGTATTATTCCAAGCCTTAGAAAAAAAAATAGTATATTTCTGGTATTCAGTCAAAAATAGTATTCAACCCTTCAAGTTCATAAAGCATGTCATTTCTTTTAAAGAAACTGTTTTTCTATACATGTAGAAGTCTAATTTTTTTCTATGCTCATCTTTTTTTATTTTTAAAGCTCTCATTTTTATACCCGGTGAATAACCTGCACCCGTAAATTTCGATCTTAACTTTTTCTGTTAAAAGTACGCATTATGCGCTGGATTTTACGGTAAGTTATCAATATATACTTTAATATATGATATAAAAATTTATATTATACATCAACCCTTAATAAAATAAAATTATATATGAATGATGTTAAGCTTATATATTTTTTGAGTAATATGAAACAAACTCTACTCATTGTCTTATTGTTTGCAATACAACAATAACAAAAATGCATTATACTTAACATATCTAATTAAATACTTTTTTTAATAATGAAATACATTTTTTAAGAAACTTTATAGCCTTTTAAAAATAGTAATGAAGTAAGATTTTATAAGGATATACATATTAAAATGAATTTGGTATATTTTATTTTGGCATGACTTTATTTTGAAAATATGGAGAGAGATTAAGTTTAAAAAGATATGATAAAATATAAACAGAAACAGAGAAAAAAAATCAACAAAATATGTAAAACTTTTGGTTAATTAATAATTCCAAGAAATTTATTCACCTTCAGGAGATATTTCTTTCCACGGTGTAGGTGGATACATGAAAGCAGCATTTTGGATCTGGTCATTTATATCTTCATCCTCATTGAAAGGAAAAGTTCCACTTAAACTTTTTGAGAAAAAAAATTACAATCAGAATTAAAACTATTAAATATAACACATATATAATTAGATCAAATAAATTTTTTATAAGACTTAACTCAATGGCGCAACAGCCCATGAAGGCAAAGGCCTACTGTGCCCAACTCAGTAAACGTGACCTTGGGCCCTGAGGTGAATGAGCAGATGTTTCAGTCAGGAGGTCAGTCTGATGTGAAACCCCCAAAGTTAAGTTACCCCCAAGCTTGGGACTCATTTATCGATCCACTGAAGGAATGAAAGGCTGAGTCAACCTTGCTCAGCCCAGGGTTTGAACCTCAGACCTGTGGTGTGGAAGCATGATGTACTAACCACTCAGCCACTGGGCATAATAAATTTTTCATTCAAAGAATAATTTTTCTTGAAATTGATTTTGGTCTTCCATAGTACAAATAAAAAAATATTTAGTAAATTTTCTACAGTGATTACATTTTGTTAATCACTTGAGAATTACATGAAAAATGAAAAATTCATTAATTTATCTCTATTTTATTTAATGTATGGATATCAGCCATATAGTTTCAAAAGTGACTAATTGGAAAACTGTTGCTAAGTGGAGATTGGAATGGAAGAGGATTCTTAGGAAGGCCTTGGCCTACCCTGGGCTGTAGTAACAATAAAAGATATCAGCCATAAAACAAACATAAAAAGGTAATTTCCCTTCCTTTTTTTTTAAAAAAATTAACAGTAAAAAAATAAGCAGAATTTTTTAATATATATTGTAGAGCATTTTACTATTTCATTTAAAAGATTTTGAAATATTTGTTCTAAAGTTCATCCACATACAAAATATTGTTTCAATTGAGAAGGAGAAGAAATAAACGAACAGTTAGTTTCTTTCAATTTCATTTACAACATTTGACTCTCTCAGCATATGAATTTAACCAGATAAGAAATAAATTGAAAGATACAGCATAACTTTTCAACAGATGTATATTTAAAATGTGCTCTTTAAAAAGCAGGAGGTGACTGTTTTAAAATTAGTCAAATGCATATGTATCTTACCTTACATAAATTATAACTCCAACAGACCACATGTCTAATGATCTATTATACCCCTTATTACGTAGAACTTCAGGAGCTGAAACAAAATTATCAAAGAATATTTAGGTTACACATACATATTTAAATGTAATTTATCTAGACATATTCATGAAAACATGGGCATGAGACTGAAGTAAGAACTAAAAATTATTAATAAAAGCAGACTCATAAGGTTATGGACACTATTTATCAAAAAAATTATTTTCTTCCAAAAGGCCAACTACTATATAATATGCAATTAGATTAGAACAAAATATGTTTAAAAATAATTTCATTTAAGGAGTAAAGGAAATATTTAGACAACAACAAGTAGAAGACTACCTAAAATGCCTATAGTTCACTTAAAAAAATTATATTTTTGCTTTCTAAAAAAGAAACTTTATTCACCAAAAGCAAGATTTGAAAAATCAATTTTATTTTTGTGATGTTAACTGTTTCCCCTTTGGAAATAACTATTTAAGAATAAAAGAAACATTGATTATACATCTTACAACCTCATTGTCAATTGTTTCCAATAAGTTTATAACTTTTTTAAATAATAGGTAATGGTGTTTCTTCACTTACTTTGGTATTTCAAGCCTTTTTAACGGTTCACAATGACAAAACATTTTACAGCACTTTAAATTTTTTAAATTTTTTGTACATATTATTTCTTGTACTGAAGTATTTTCAAACTTCTTGGGACAATGGAAAATTTATAGTGAAAAAAGTACATTAAAATCAACAACAAACATCCTTTAAATAAATTTAAAATACTTTCTAAACACTAATTAACAGCTTGAAATGTTTTTAACAATACTAAGAAATTTAATTTTATAAGCATCCTTTTTAAAAATAACTCAAAAACTCTTTTTTACATATCTTTTTATGAATGTACCTATTTAGGTACTTCAGAACTAAAAAGGATTAACTATTACTGTGCTACCATGATTTATTTCTCATTAACTATAAAATGAATTAACTCCTTTGGTTTTAAATATTTTAGAGTCAATACAATACAAATCAGGCATCTAATTATTTACTTTATTAATAACAACATTATTAAAAATATTCTTTTAAAATCTACTTCAAATCAGGAAAGTTATTTACAGGTTAAAATAATTTTGAAGTTTAATTAAGAAAACAAAAAATTTTTTTTATAAATATTTCATGTTTCCCAAATCAGATAAAAAAATTCAAACTTAATAATTTAATTCATTCATAAGAGATCAAAATGCAAATTATTTCTAAAACTACAAACCTAAATAAGCAGGAGTGCCCACAACAGATCTTCGGAATGATTTTTCTCCAATTATGCGTGCGAATCCAAAATCACATAATTTTACCTACAAGAGTATTTAAAAAAAAAAAAAAATTTTTTTTTGTTGGAATAGCTAAAAATTGTTTTTTAAGAATTTATTTACACACTCATAATTCATTCACCTCACATCACTGCTATTTAAGTATACCTAAGTATATAATTTATTCACCATTACTGATCTCCAAAAACTAACCATGAACATTTCATACAACCTTTTTCATTAAAACTTATCTTTTTAATTGTATATAATATTTTCAGAATGAAATTGCTTTTTTCTTTCCATGTTTAAAGATAAATCTGAGCGATCAATTAATTAGAAAATTATTTATGTAACCTATTAAAATAAAAAAATAATAAAAATTAAAAAAAAAAACCTAAATGCTTTTTTATCATAAATAAATTTTTATTTTTCTCTCTTATCTCTTTCAGTCAAAAGGGTTTTTTTAAAAATTTGTACTGGAAAAAGACTATAGACACCAAGAGAAAACATCTATTTATTTGGTAAAACAGTTTTTAAAAAGTAGACATTTATCACTGTCCAGTTCCTTTTTTCTTTGCATTTGAGAGATCATTAAATACAAAATCAAATAACATATTAAATTTTCACAACTTAGGTTTTGATAATTAACTTTCACAGCATTAATTAAAATTATATTAATAAAATTTTTTTTATTGAATTCAACAGTAACAAAAATATAGTTCTTAATAATTCACAAAATAAAGTTGAACATAAATATATATATATAAGTATTAACAGAAAAATATATATATAAGTATTAACAGAAAAATATATCTAAAATTATAAAAAACATTTAAAACTTTTATCACTAATATTTACTCACAATTTAATTAAAACCAGCATTTTTATACAAGATCTTTTATTATATATAAAGATGTAAAAAATTGTACTAACCTGTGGAAAGTCTGAATTTGATGATAAAAGCACATTTTCAGGCTTTAAATCACAATGAACAACATTTTTGAAGTGCAAATGACGAAGTGCCGACAATATCTTTAGAAATACACAAATTTAAAACAATCTTAGAAATCTTTGCATCCATAAAATTAAACTAAAATTATGTGAACAGATGAAGAACTGAAATGAATAAAATTAAAAAGTACCTGGAAAACAAGAAATTTTGTGATTCGCTCAGATAGTCTCCTCATTTCACTAGAAAGAATCATTTCTAACATATCTCCTTTCAACTTTTCCATAACCACAAAAATCTTAAACAGAAAATAAACAAGCATTACTGAATGAACACTTATAAATTAGATGTTCTGATAAAAGCAAGATGAAAAATTATAACATAGGGGAAAATATCAATTTATTCATCACATTATTACATACCCTTTCTGGAGTTTCAAACATCTTTTCCAAGTTTACTACTCCAGGATGATGAATATTTTGCAATATTGACACTTCATTTTTGAGCTGAGCTTCTTGTTTTGTTGGGAAACGGACTTTTTCAATTACCTTGATGGCAACTGCTCGACCACTTGTTCGATGCACACCTGCAAAAGACATATACAAAGACTGTAATGGTAATAATTTGGTATCTTTACAATAGTAAAGCAATTATTTTGTTACCTATTACGTAAACATATTTCAGTACGTCTGAACTATTGCAAACATATTGGTGACATTGAATAAAACTGCTTGAATTCTAAAAACGGAATACACTGACAGGAATATAGAACACACAGCCGAAAAATATTATGTGAAAAATAATAAGGAATTATAAATAAACAACAATTGAAAAAAGGAAAATAATAAATTTTTTATTATTTAATTTAATTTTCTTATTTTATTGCTATTATTAATTTTATATTACATTATTATAAATTTTATTATTTAAGAGTTTGTTAAATCCTAGCTTATTACATTAACAAATGGTTAGGCTTAGAATAGCAGCAAGTGGAGAAATATGAAATGAAGCACATGGTTACCAATTCAGTGCCTACAACACATGCAAAATCAGGGTTGCCAATTTGGTGAGTTATCTTGAAAGTTAGCATGGTTACAATAATACGTAAGTACCCATATTTCTAATTTTAAATAAACAGAACAGTTCATCAACAACAAACTAATGAAAAAAAATCCTGGCGTGATGGGAAAAAATGGAAGTCAGCATGTTTCAACATGTCAGAATGCAAGTTGTAGTTTTCGAATAATACAAAATACCGTATTTTCCTGTATATAATCCGCGGATTATGTGTTAAAAAAGTTTCAAATTTCGTTGTGCGCATTATACGCCGCCGCGGATTATCTAAGAAAAAACATTCTCCATCAGAAAAGCGAACAATAAAGTTTTGGAAGAAATGCCATTTATGTTTTATAAAATAAATAACAGATGGCGCTTTCATGACTCGGATGACGTATTTCAGCTATAACTAGTTTTCGTCCAATTACATTCAAAAACGAATTCGATTCCTCGGAAGGAAAAAATAGTTATTAGTCGCTGGCGCCATTTCCAATTTTCTCTCTTGACTAGAACTATTAAGTCCTTCGAAAGTTTTCATCAAGTTGAAGCGAAAGTGTTAAGTTACACTACAAACTTAAAAGGCTACCAAAATCGGGAAGCTGCAAGGTTTTTTAACGTTGACGAATTGAATATTCGTTTGTGGAGAAAAAAGACAAACTTCGAAAATTGTGATTGACGTTAAAATGCCGATCATTTTGGTAAACCTCACTGGCCAGAATTAGAGGAAGAAATAAATAAAAGGATTTTAAAAGAAAGAGACAGTGGGGAAGCAGTCTTGATCTAAATTTTTTTGCTGTTAACTTGCTAAATTAAAAAAAAGAAAGATTTTTTCCGCATGGAATGTTTTGTTTAACAACTCAAAACATAGATGGCAGTAGCAAAGAATTTTTTTGTTTTATTGAGATTATCGTAAAAAATATTATCATACATATTTGAAAAGACATTTCGTAATAAATTTTTTTCCCCTGTGTACAATTTCTTACTTCTATTTTCAATTATATTGTGTATTTTTTGTCTTTATGATATTCATTATCGGCAGTTTATATTTTGGATTATTCGGCCTAAAAACTGCTGCGGATTATACAATGTTTTTTTTTACTCGAAAAAAAGGCTTTGCGGATAATATGCCGCTGCGGATTATATACAGGAAAATACGGTACTTAATAATACAAAAATCACTGAAAACGTCTTTTGTATTTTTCCGAAACTTTAATTTTTGTAGCCCTGTGTTATTATGACTTCCAAACTTTAATTTTGTAGCCCTGTGTTATTATGACTTCTAATCTTCCAGTTTAATCTTAGTAGAGTTCAAAGAATTAGATTTGATAACATTAAAAAAATATTTTTCTAAGTATTAAATGTTATTTTGCTTATTTCAAATGGTTTGCAAAACTGATTTTATATATAAATAAATAAATGGATTTAAAAAATGTCAGTTCAATTATGACAGAGCCTACCTCCATAAACCACTCCAAACTGTCCAGAACCTAAAACTTCTTCAGGAAAAATTTGATATTGAAGGCTTATATCCTAAAAGAAAAGCAATTTTGTTTTTAAAAAAAACAAACATTTGAAATCTTAATTTTTCATCACTATGTTTTTGTATTGATCAGAAGAAAATTTAACTTGTACATGCACAATTTAGACACAGATTAATTAGCTATACTTGCCATTAAACATTATTAAAACGAACATTAACACTAGAATGTCCAGGAGTTCGATTACCCTTAAATGTCCGTTGGTGTCATTTCAACACCACAATATAAAATATATAAAATAATTGTTTTAATTGCAGGACTACTGCTCAGTAGGGTTTAGTTTAAAGACTTTTTAATATTATTTCATGTAATTAACATATTTTATGATTATTTACATCATAAACTGAGGTTGACATTATGTTTCCCGAAGCTTGTTGGACCACTACTTTGTCACAAAACATTTCGAGTCGCAAATCTGCCAGGAACATTACTTTTATGTAGTATCCATTCTATGCCATTCCTAGCGACATATATATCATAATTTACATGAATATTATCAATTATATCTGCCCTTTCTTCAGATTCTTCCCAGTCACTTTCACTCAATCTTATGTCTTCATCAGAATCTAAATTAGAGCAAGACAACTCACCATTAACTGATTCATTCTCAGAAATCTCTCACAATAAATTAGCAATTTTATCAAGGGCTTAGACTTTTTCTAGAAGTCATCATTTCAAGGTGTCTAATTCTGCACAAGGTTCGAAAATCGAATGATTTTTTATGAGCAGATATCTAAATGCTATGTAATAAAATACTTAGATACAAGAATTTTAGAAAAATAGATTCGTTTCTACTGTTAATCCAATAACACTGCATTCAAGGTCAAATAAATGTGTTACAGTACCTTGAGAAGTTTGTTTTACTAATAGTAATGGTGAATGACAGATATTTATGATGATAAATTGCCTTGGTGTCCAAATGACAACAGCGGACATTTTAGGTATCTTTAGTTGTAAAATTTCTCCTAATTAACCTAGAACCACAAAACTGTGCAATTACCATGGAAAATAATTAAAACACATGAAAATTTTTCAAATACCCTGCAAAAATGCGGTAAGGAGAACAAATTGAACAGGATCCTGTGTCAAATTGACACCGATGGACATCCTAGTGTTCCTGTGCCCATTTCAGTTTAAGAGACCTTGAACGTTGAGGTGCATGAGCAGATGTTCCGATCAGGTGGTCAGTCTGAAGCGAAACCCCCAGTGTTTAGTTCCCAAGCAAGTTTGGTACTCATTTATCAACCCACCGAAGGGAGGAAAGGCTGAGTCAACCTTGCTCAGCCTGGAATTTGAACCCTGAACCTGTGGTGTGGAATCATGATACGCTTCCACTCAGCCACTGGACTTACATTGTTATTAATATAATACAAAATAAGCTTAAAATAAAGGGGGGGGGATAAATAAATATAATTAGTTTTTTTTAAATTAGCAATACAGAAAAAAAAATAATGATGAATCAAACTTTAAAGCATACAAATTATTAAGAATTATAACTGTTAATTTCAATAGGATAATAAAAGTACTTACAATATTTTGCTCTATATTTTCTGATTTTCCATTGTCATCATGTTGAGGTGCTAGAAAAATACCATATCGTCATTAAAAAGAATTATATGAATATTTTTAAATGATTGTAATACAGATAATTTCTTCTTTCATTTAATTTAATAAATCTAAATATTATCTCTAAGTTGGTCTGGGAATTTTACATGTCAACCAGGAACTTTCGACTTTGAAATTTTTCAAATGCCTGATGAAAAAAATGCCAGTTTCAAGCAATATCTACAGAAGTTTTCTTAACTAAATCATTGATATTCATATTAAAGAATCATTCTTTTTAATTTTGCAGAATGAGGTTTAAGATAGGTATTTTGTAACAATGATGTGGCTACATAATTATATAAAAAAAATATGAGAACACCTGAATGGTTCTGAAACAAAAAATATTGCTTTTTGTTTGGGTAGTTGGTATTGGAATTGATTTAAGCTAACTACACTAAATTAAGTTATATAAAATAAAATTCAGATAATTACATAAAAAAACCTCTTTTTTAAGTATTTAATACTATTTGATAAACATTTAGCAACAATGTATTAATTTAAAAAAATAGTAATTAGACTCTTTCCTATTCACTGACAGCAGTTGTCTACTAATATAAAGACAATCAAATTACTTAAAATCAAAAGCATAGCTGGTGTCCCAATTAACTATAAATTTAAGAAACATCACAATCTAAATATAGGCAACACAATAAGAACCTTTGATCAATAAAGTTTCAGTTAAGATAAGAACTTGTACTATATTTTTTGCTTACACAATCGGCAAACAAAACCACTTTAAAAAAAGACTTGTTTACACAGTAAAATTTTAGCTTCTTCATGAAACTGAATGATTCGATCTAAGAAAGGAACCAAAATCTGAATTTTATAACTATTGTGAATATACAAACACTGTTGTGCAAAAATTAAGGATGAGACGGTTTTTTCAATATAACTTTGTACAAAAGCTTTCCAAATCAACACATTTAATACCGTAAGATCCCCAATACGTAAGGACATGTGTAATGTAAGCAACACTTACTAAAGGAGAAATCAGAGGGATAAAAAGAAGCTTTATTGAAAAAGTAGCATGGAGCGCAATGCGACTGAAGGCCGAAACATTCCTGTGATGGGTGTCCAGCAAGAAACATCCGGTCTTTAGTAGGGGATATGATCTCCCCTGACTGCTAGGCAGGTCTCACAGAGTCTGCCCATGCTGAGAATGAGGGTGTCAATGAGTTGTTGAGGCATTGCTGCCCATTCGTCTTGCAGCGCCAATCGAAGCTCCCGAATCGTTACTGGTGGTAAGGTACGAGCTGCCAAGCGTCTGCCTAGAAAATCCCATACATGCTCGATGGTATTGAGATCCGGAGATCGTGCCGGCCAATCCATACGTTCAATATCCTCACTCTCTAAGAGCTGTTCGGCAGCTACTGTGCGATGACATGGTGCATTGTCGTCCATGAAAAGGAACTGCAGACCCATAGCGCCTCTAAAAAGACGCACGTATGGAAGAAGAATCTCGTTACAATAACGGGCCCCGTTGACTGAACCTGCGTCGAAGATGTGAAGGTCTGTACGACTACCAAGCATAATGCCTCCCCAAACGAGAACACCGCGACCTCCATACCTGTCCCTTTCAATGATGTTCGAGGGATGATTGCGGCTTCCCGCTCTCTCCAGATGAGAATCGCTACTCAAACTGAATCTGCTCTCATCTGTAAAGAGTACTCGTCCCCATTCATTGTCTCTCCAATTCCGGTGTTCCCGGCACCACAGAGAACGCCTTCTCCGATGGGCAGGCGTTAAAGGTACACACCGTACAGGGCGTCGTGCAAACAGACCACCACCGTGCAGTCTTCTGACCACGGTAAAACGCGATATCGGTCGTCCAGTCGCCTGTGTCGTGTGTCTAGCGATTTCTCCCGCTGTCTGCCGCCTGTTTCTTCTGGACTGTAAGACAATGTACCGGTCATCTGCGGGTGTGGTTCCTCATGGACGACCACTACTGAACCCCCGGATAGCTGTTCCTGTAGTTTGAAATTGTCTCCAAAGTCGTGAAACGATGCTGTGAGCAATTCCGAACTCTGCAGCCACACTTGTCACACTGCGGCCTTCCTCCAACTTTCCAATGATTCGACCTCGGGTAAAAGCATTCAGATGTCGTCTAACAGATTGATTATTCGCCATTTCTCGCTGAGGTTGCAACTCGGTGTGATTTTAACTGCTATACGGCGTGCAATCTCTTTGCCAGAAATACTGATCTTACACCGACAACATGCTTTATACTACTCAGACACTCCCCCATTACGTCTACCTGCATATATGCGCATCTGCTACAGTACATCACCTTACTTAATCTCCTGATTGGTCTTTCTGTCCGCTCTGCCTCTTCGTTCAGCTGATATGCTAATTTTTCGCCTTCGTCCTTAATTTTTGCACACCAGTGTATACTAGCTGGTATACCCGTTCTTCGCGCGGGTGAATTTAAAAATGAAGAAATACAGACTGAAGGATAAAGGAAATTTTTAATGAGTTAATTGTATAAATTAAACAAAAAAAGTTTTTTACATAGCTCAGCTGAACGAAAAAACCATGTTTGCTAAATTTTAAGTCTTTAGATATAATTGCTGATTTTTTTATTATTGTTATTATTACTTATGACGCCCCATAACTCTCTTGTAGGTCGATTTTTGAAAACACCTACCTGCTCAGCAAAATTAACACATTGTTACAAATTTTGTGTAATAAACGCTAAAAATAGTGTAAATAATTTTTATCTGGATGTGTAATACGTTAATATTACTTTCTGATGCATTTATTTTATGTTAAATAGCTGTCGTCCACGTGGAATTTAACAAAAAAGTGTTTATTCACTTCGCAGAGTTTACGAAAATTTTTCTTCTACTTTGTGAATCTATGTTTCTTTTTTGTTTTATTTTTTTTCTTTGCTTTTTGTTGAGCAAGGGGTGAAAGGGACGCATGACCTTTGACACTGTCGATGGGTGAGGACTAAAATCTTTAGGATCAAAATAGGTATAAGTAGCAAGTAGGGTGACACGCGAACACAAACGAAGCCGCAAGGAAGGGGGTGAAAGGGTCCCATGACCTTTGACAATGCAGTTAACGACTGTAAAATTATTAGGATCAAGACATGAATGGGAAATGTGGCGAATGGCAGCAACTTAATCAAAGAAAAAAGTTTGATATAACTGCTAGCAATCGTTGAGACAGGAGGCTCACGAAATAAAATAATTCCTATTAAATAAAAATAATCCCTATTGAATAAAAATAGTCCCTATTGAAATAAATAATCCCTATTTGAATCGGATATTGCTCCCTATTTCATTGGTTTTAATTTTATTTTCCCGGAATCCTAATTTTTTTTCTAAAATAAAAATAGCCTAAGTTATTCCTTATAACATTAGCTATCTGCCAGTGAAAGTTTTGTCAAAATCGGTCCAGCCGTTTCAGAGATTAGCCCAAACAAACAGACGGACAGAAAGACAGACAGAAATTTTAAAAGTTTATTTTTTCATATAAGTACCGTATATACTTTTAAATGCATTTAGTAAAAAGCTGTTAATTTCAAATTACAAACAGACACTTCATTTTTATTTATATGTATAGATTTTACATTGAAATTACCTCCAACATCTTTTATAAGCGTAATGGTTGTAGGAGCAGTGACGGGCATTAAAGCTTGGCGTATTGCAACTTCCCAACCTCGCGATATATCAGGATCTTCTCCAATGTAGTAGTCCACATTGGCAGTCCGAAGTTCAAAGCAATATGTTTGACCAGATTCCACACTCACTTGCTGCTTTGTGGGTTCAACAGATAGAATCTCAGACAATGGAATTTCCTTTTAAAACGTAAAACAAGACAGAATGAGATAATATATTACATAGATATATAGATATAAAAATAAACTTTTAAAGGAAATCTTATTGGATGCTGATTTTAAAGTAGAGAATTTTCATACATGTATTTTATTTAATCTTTTCAGGGCGAAAATGTTCTGAAAGAATGCTAATTACTTCCTCTGTTGTGAGATTATTTACTTAAGAACGATTTTTAATTATATTTATAAATTTAAAATAAGTAATCAGTACAATTTAAGCATGAAAAAAACAACAAAAAGTATTCAAATTAATATTAAACAATTCTTTAAAAAATCAAGGAAAAAATTAAATTAAACACAAAACATATTTATCATAACTTTATTAGAAATATCAAGATATTTCAAATATTTGTTCAATTTTTACTAATTCACTTTTTCTTACCTTATAATACTTAGTAGTAGTTTCATTTTGGAATAGAATTATTGACTTAGTATCCAATCTCCAATAATGACGTTTTTTCTACAAAAAATTACAATATACAAAAATGAACACTTTACATATACAAATCTATAAATATGCACACATGCCTCTTATTGGAATTAATGTAAATATTTTATCACATATAAGTAAAAATTAAAATGAATAAAACACTTATGATGAATAGAATAAATACAAGATTAGAAGCACACATTTCAGACTTAATACATAAACTACTCATAATAAACTAAATTTTGAATACATTACGGAAATCAAAATGATTTGAATGTAATCATTCAATTAAGAAAAAAAAAAGATTAAAAAATTCTTTATAATTTTATTTAAATTTTGTTAAATTTATACAGCGCACAAATTATTCTGTACCATTTTAGCCAAGGGAGTTAGAAATTTTCACCAGTCAACAACCAAAAATATATTTGGAACTTCCCAAATCACATTTTATCGAAAGTTTAACATACAACACACAGTCAATTATATTATTTACAAATCTCTTGATGAAATCAAAGCTTCATAAAAATGTGATTCACTAAGCTGTGATTTTAGCCTCATTTTATCATTTCTAAGAAATTCCATCATAAAATTGAATTACAGCTTCAATTTTTAAAATTATGCTTTTTTTAAAGTAGGTCTTTAAAATTAGTAACAATTCAGATTTGAAGAAATTCACAATTCTAAGTTTTTCATTCTGGTTATTAAAGCAATAGAAAGTAAGATGTTTTGAAAACCAGGAATCTTAATAAGAGCAATAATATCCATTCATAATATGTAAAATTAAAGTCAATGCCTAAGAACCAAATAAATTAAGGAGAAAGGGCAAACTTTTGAAGAATATTGCCTAACATAATTTGTTTCACCTAGAAGGGGTTGTTATTGTTGCCATGTCCTTCCTGAAGGGAAGGAAGGAGAGTTGTCAACGCCCGAGATAGGTTGGACTTCTAGATATACATATGTCATTGGTCATAGCCTTGAGCACCAAACAGGTGACAGTGCGATTTTTTAGCTCTGTTCCACCCTGATTTAGAAAGAACACCCTGGTAAGGGGCAGGGGCTTCCCATCTCTCTTCCCCTTCCACCAACCTCATGAGAGAACTTGTGGCTCGATGGCTATTCAGAGTACTCCCTTGTTGCAAAGGCATTATACATTTACAAACATCCATTCTTCTTTGGGATTCGAACCCAGGCCCTATGGCACAGCAGTCAGCGCTGCTAACCGCTATACTAGATGGGCGACAACTGGAAGGGGTATGATACATTTAAATATTGTGGAAGTTCAGTGTTATAGAGAGAAGTTTAATCTTTGCTCCTGAAGTGAGCAAAATTACTTTAAGAATATAACATCAGAACATTGGCAATAAATACAATGCTTGACATTCCAAAACAAGCATGAGCTTTAAATGTTCACAAAAAGTATGGCAAAATTTGACAGGAAGAAATGTTATAGTTTTATACCAATTAGTTATCAATTAATCTCAGAGTTTTCATGCTGTAGCAGTAAGAATCTTAAATTTGATTAAATTTTTACAAATATTAGAAATTTAACAATAAAAAAAATTTTTTTTTAAGAAAGCTGACAGTTAGAGTAAGATTTTCTTCTGAAATTTTCTTTAAAAATATAGCAAATTGTTTTGCTAAAATTTCCAGTTTATGATTTAATTTTATTGAAGGCATTTTATTCTACATATATTAAAATGTTATTAAGTTTAATGAATAAGAATTATCTTTTACTTATTTGTTTTTAAGTTTAAAAATTTTTTTTAATACATAGCTTAAAATATGCAAAAAAGAAAAAGAGAAGATAAATCAAAAATTAAATAACTCAACTAAAAATAAACATAATTAAGTCAAAAGATAAAAGGAATAAAGAAATATTTAAGAAATAGTTGAGAAAAGTAGACTTTTCTAAATCTCAGTAGCTTCTTGCAATCCAAAGAAATTAAATATTTTAATTATAATATATTATGACAGAGTTGTGATAGATTTGCTCATACAGATCTTATATTTATTTTCACATGCTGTACTTAAGCCTTATACTGACCTTTACTGGACAAAATTCAGAAGAAAACCTGAAGATTTTCCGATTCTATAATGGAAGTATATGTGTGAAATAATGAAATGCATCACAGCCCATAAATAATAAATGCATTAAATTACGATCAGCACCACTTAAAGCAATTAATTCAAGACCATAAAGATCTCATGCTAGTTGAGAGAAATAAAACATTTAATGTGGAAGTTATGAACCCTCAATATCTGAAAATAAAAAAGGAATACATTGTAGCACAATGTATTCTTCTCCTAGCAACTAAATTTTATACACCGTGGAGAGAGAAAGTTATAGATATGTCGCACTACAAAGCTGCACGATGGCTGTTGGTGACGGATCTTATAATTTAGAACCATGGTCAAGTGATGAAGGGAATACCTGAGCTGCCCCCCTCTCCTGACTTCCACACCCCACCAACAGGAGGGTTTGAGCCTCGATGTATTTAGCAAGCATCGGTCCCTCTGCATGGTTTGTCTTCAGTGGTACTAGGCTCAAACTCATGATACACCAGCCATGATTCTGATACCTTGATCACTAGGCTACCATGGCTAATTACACACTGTGGAACACACAAGCTCCCGTTAAAACTATCCTCAGATTAATTCCTTTTCTTTACTCAACCAATCTGCCACCATTAAAGCAAAGTATTCAATTAGTATTAAATATATGTCAAACCTGACTTTTCGGCTTAGTTTAGTTAGAATTGAACACTAAATTTAATCACTCTGTTAACAGTAATGTACACAAAGGTTGTGTTTGATATAGATTTTTAATTTTTACCATAAAGATTATGTGCCCCAATACTTTCCTTAAAATGTTCATTAGAATGTAATACCCTCATAAAAGAGGACTGTGTAAGCTACAGTTTGATAAAATTCCAATTTACAACTGTGTATTGCAAAGTTAATTGACTTCACAAATATGTAATTTGACCTTCAAAATAAATTGATTTTTTTCTATTAAAAATAAGATACCATTGAAATATGTTGATCAGAAACATTTTAGGTATTTAAAAATTTTAATTCATGCAAACAGGAATTATATTTTTTGTTTTATAACTGTCTTAATAAACCTTAGAATAATAAAAAGAATTATTGCAACCCAAATTCTGCCTGTAATCTTTTTTTAAATATTCAAATCAATTATTTTACTGATTCTTCCTACAAACACACAACATTTCTATAACTCTTAAAAATAATCAAATTTAAAAATGGAAAGTAAATAACTTCATTACATATTTAATATTAATTCACTACTTTTTTGATTTCCCATAGGCTAAATATCTTTGTAAAGGCCATAACTATTCTATAAAGAGAATTACATCAAATTAAATTCTTATTCTCTTCATACAATGAATTACCCATATTCAAACATACCATAAAACATTAAAATTATTTTAATATCAATATATCTAGCAACTTTTCATACACAGACTAAATTCAAATACATAGAATTTTATCATTTGATCTCAAAATGAACATTTTGTTTTAAATCTTGATATCTAATGAGGATCCTTACATTTCTGAAAAGTAGTGAATGCTTATCTGTGATTTATCAACATGAAATCAACTGTTGCAAAATAAAATTAATTATATATAAAAAGTAGCATGTTAAGTAAACTTCACTAGAATATCACTAAAGATTGCATGCAAAAGATTTTATTTTGAAATGCTGCAAAATTAAAAGAATTTCACCAGAAATGGTATCTTGTCTGATTTCCACATTATAACAAAAAAACTTTGAAGTGTTATTGTAATCTGGTGCATTTAGCCTTGTATTTGCGTGCGCGCGCGCACACACACACACACACACACACACACAATTTCTAAAAAATCTTCAAAAAATTACTGATCTATCATTTTTGAGATGAAAAAATTTTACTAACAATATTCGGGAATCAACACCATTTTGACTAATTTTCTCAAATAAACTTCATCTATATGAGAGAATCAAATCAAATCACACTAGCTTTAAAGCTAACGCTAACTAGTTCTTTATAAAGACAATGCATGTGTAGGTGTGACAACAGTAATCATAATTAAAAGGATCATAAATAAATTTGGAACTTCCTTCTTTCCTTAGTGGCTAGACTGCCCAGGGTGGGCCTTGGCCTTCTCAAGAAGCCTTTTCCAGGCTAGCCTTCTCCAATTCTTAGTTCCTAAAACTAGGAGATCTTTTTCTAGGCCATCAATCCATCTAAAATTTGGTCTGCTCTTTTTTCGTGTGCCAATTAAATTTGGAACTTGGTTAAATAAATTTCTTTTTAGCCTTCTAATAAGTTTATCTTGCAACAGTTTACTAAATACAGTTATAATGAAATTATTGTGTAAATTTTTTATACATAAAATTAAAGTATACAGCTTTACAACAGCATTAGAAAGAGAATAAAGATATTTATTACTAAATCTTAAAAGTATACTTCAGCTAGTCTCTGTATTTTAACAGAAAACTACACCTTAACTGATATCCATATGAAACTTGGTACACAAATAGTTCCCAACATGAGGCAAAATAAAAGAATTTAATAAGTTTCATCAAGCATTTTGTTTTTTTTACAAAAAAGTAACACTTTTAGAATGAGTGAGATAAAGCTGCATGAGGGCTATTGGAGACGGACCTTGGTCAAGTGATGAGGACAACAACTGAGCTGGCATCTCCCTCTCCTAACTTCTACACCACATCAATGGGAGGACATTTGAGCCTTGACAGATTTAATGTGCATCAAACACTCTACATGGTGGGTCTTGAGTGGCACTAGGCTCGAATCTATAACCTTGACCACATAAAATTCTTAGAAAAGAATTTAACTCTTATTCTGAACCAAATGGATTTTATTTTTTTGTTATAAAAATTAAATTTCCTCTCAAACTGAACATGGTATTTAAAAAAATCCTTCAAAATAGTTAATATTTTAAAAGAAAAATGTTTTTAAATTTTCAACCTTTAAAAAAATTAACTGTAACAACATAGCAAGATACAAAAGTGTAATACATCTGAAAAGTAAATCAATTATCCACAATATTACATTTATTCTTATTACCAACTCAGTTGTTCTATTAAAAAAACATCTTTTTAGTGCAATTTAATCTTGCCAAAATTTGATTTTCAAAATTAATCATTTCCTTTTAACTCAAGATGAGAGAATGGCCTATCTTAAAATAAGATATTTTTATTATTAAAATAGTTGAATCTTTAACACAAGACGAGTTTGGGAAACATAAAATGCAGGCTCAATAAAATATAAATCAGAATTATTTTGGAAAAGTTAATTTTACATGGATAAGAATTGGTTCAATTTTAAAATTATGGTAACAAACGTACTATTTAATGAATAAGTCCTTTACATCAATAAAGAATGTAATTTTATGTTTTCAATTTTTTTTTCTAATTTAAAAAAATGAAATGATAAACCAAAAAAAATTAATAACAAATAAATTATTTAACATTTTTATAAACATGTTTTGTTTATTTTTTGTTAATATTCAGAATTCTCTTTTTGTGATTTCTGAAAAATATATATCAACTATTCACTCTGAAATTTTCTCACTTTTTTGCCTGTAGTAGGCAAGATTTATCTGTTTAACGCAAAAAACATGAAGCAATAACAGTTAGTTATTCATAAAACATTTATTTTTTGGGAGGAAAATTAAAAAATTAAGTTTACATTATCATATATCTGTATAAACAGTTCTCTTAACCCTTAGCATGCCATTTATTTCTAGTAAAGGTATATTAAAATATTTGAAGAGAAACTCATTTAGCTTATTAGATCAAATTAATTTGATTTTTAACACCACATTTTTGGTAGTAAGTATATTTACAATTGTCCATTGGAACGTATTAAAAAGTAGGAAATTAATACTTTTTATTTCTTTTTTGTTTTATATTTATAAAATATATTTTGTAAATACTACAAACTGGAAAAAGAATTGTATGTTATATAAAGCTTTTTTTTAATTCATAGCTGACAAATTACAATATTTTTCATGATATTGCCAGATCAATGTGAGGAAGTTTTTAATCCTGTTACTATGCGGGAAAGCGGGTTGGTAACAAAATGTGTAAGAGTTTATAATTTTCTTAATTTTCTGAAGTTATTAATGGATGACAGCTCAAATGAAATATAATAAAATAGCTTACTATGGACATTTAAAAATTAATGCAATTGATTGTAAGTATACTTACTACAGCCTTAGAAAGGGTTAAATAAATAACTTCAAATCATTATGCATATATATTTTCTCTTATTTTTTTACATACAATTTGTCCATTTACTGCAACTGATTTATTAAACATTTAAGCATTTATAATTCATGATCAAAGGCATATCTGGATCTGATTAATACAAAATGCATCCAGAATATTTATTTCATAAAATATAAACTATTTTTTCACATAAAATTTACTTGTTACCAAGCAGTCAAATTTTATCAAAAATTTAAACATGAAGTTTTTAATGTAATCATAAAAATCAATCTCATCAATCAAATTTTAAGTTTTTTATTAATGAAGGCATATAACATATTACAAATTTTATAGCAGAGGTCTTTCTTTTTTTCATTTTATCTATCATAGACCCAGTAATTTATGAATAGGAATTTCGTAAGTAGAGGTACAAGCAAAAATTGAGTAATATAGCTTAAAATAATTTAGTACACACCGCTTCCTCTCACAGATTCTATGAAAAATCTTATTCTGTGATGGTAGAAAAATTTATTGTTAGCTGAGAATGGAATCAAATTTTATAAAAATAATTTAATTAAAAGAAATCAATTTTCTCAGTCATCAAAAGAAATTGCTGTAAATGGTGCCAATCATATTAATAATTGAACTGAAAATAATAAGAAAATAAATTTCAAATTGCATGCAAAAACATAATAAAATGAAATTTATGATACTATTCAGAAATATATTTAATTCAGGACTCTAACAATGTGCCTGGAAAAATTTATGTAAATTAGAAAGATACAGAAATTTGTTATAAAAATTTCTTCAATCTTCATTATTTTAATTTGGAATAAAAAATTTTGCAACCAAATCAATCACAAATTGATCAACTACTTATCACAAAAGAGAGTTTGATTTCAAAGCACCTATCAAAAACTTCGCTACGCTAAATGATTTTTTAAAATAAAGTTATAAATAAACTAAAAACTGCTTTTAGAAGGACTAGAATCGGAAAGTATAATTTTTTTTCTGTTTTAACCATTTAAATATCAGAATTGAAATTGCATAAAAATGTGACCACATTAAGTTTACAAAACATGTTAAAGTTGGAAAAGTCTACAATGTAAATGTTTTTCTTCAATTCACAACATAACAAAACGATTATTAAAGAAACAAATTTAAGAAATAAAAAGAGTAATGAAATATAATTAGTAGATAAATATTTTTAATAATTGAAAAACAATTTTGTAATGCAAACCAAATTTAAACTTATAATTAGTACAAAAGTTTATCAAAAAAATTTATGAAAATTTATCAAAACCTTAACAGTCTTGAAAAAATTTCAAATCTGTTTAATTTTGTATTTAATCTCATAAATGTTTTTTCCATCATGGTCAATAAATAAACATTCATAATAAATTCAATTAAAAGAATATCAAAAACATTTTTATTTAACATGAAATTAAGATATCCATATCACTATATCCAATAAATCTCCAAGTGGATTCTACATAAAATATTTTTGAAACATGACAAAAGAGAAATTCAATATTTTGCAATAAATTACAATTTGTGCTTAGTTATGAAATTAAATCTGAATTACAATGAATTATTTATGAAAATTTTTTCAATGTATTTGATTTATTACTATACAGACTGGTTATAAAAATGTTTCTCAGCTACATTTAAAAAAAAATCTACCACAATATTCAATTAAAACAGAGAAAAATACACATTATAAGACAAAATATACACACATTATATATTAAAAAGTTGTTACTGTTACTTTTTTAAATTGATGAAATTTGTGCCTACTTTTTATATTAATACAAATACAATCCATAAATCAATGTGATTTCAAATAATATAATTTATGTCAGATTACATTTAATATATTTCTGAATCATTTACTAGTAAACTACTTTATGATAGGAATGCTGTTTTTTGTTTTTTCTACACACATAACATACGAGTAAAAAAATATTTTGCATCTAAAGCTATAATATTCACTGTTCATATCTTTAAAATCCATTTCTTCTTTAAAAAGAATATTTTCTAACCATAAAAAAAGTATTAAACTTACCATGTTGTCTTTGCTAGTAAAATGTACCATCCAACCTTCTTTCAATATTTTAGAACCTTTTCTTCTCATTTGTTTAATACTTTGCACAATTCTCATCAAAGGTATATTATTGCTGGAGGTTACACTAAAATAAAGGAACAAAGGAGAAATTATTGAAGAATTCTAAAATACGGCAATATTTTTCAAATATCAGGTATAACAAAATAACTTTCTACATTTCGGGAATCATTTACATGTTCATAAGATATATAGAAATTCATAAAGAACTGACAGAGTGCCTGCAATTTCATAAAACTTATCAATATTAAATATTGCAAAAAAAAGTCATACATTGCAGAGACAAAATGTCTTTAACTAGATAGCTGATAAATATATTTCAAATATGAAGAGAAGTAACATCGTAAAGAAAATGAAAATAAATTTCAATGGCCAATCCAAAACTTTTCAATTATAACATAATGCATCAATAAAAAATATTATAAAATAACAATATAAATTATAAAAGTGTTTATAGTGAACTAATATTTAATTTGCATAATAGAATGAATAACCCCAAAAAAGTCTAAATGAAAATGAAGCATTTCTTTTCATAACACACAGTGATAATCCAAATATATATCATTGGATATTGTAACATAGTGTTTAGAGATGCAAAATGAAACATAAAATTTAGAAACAATTACTATAATTCTTTACAACAGAATATTTATATGTACTCAATAAATTGTTTTAAATTGGCAGATCAGAAAAAGAATGAAAACATTCTAATAATGATAATCTAATATTTGCCATAATAATTTAAATATATGTCATCTCACGTTCAGATTTTTAGAGAAATTAATATTTTTTTTTGTGTGTAATATTTTTGTGTGCATACATATTAACAAATTAAAACTGCATAAAAAAATATAAATTCAATTATACTTCATATTGCTTAATGTATATACAGTGCATATCAAATGTGATCTTTAATTCTATTTAAATATAATATATATTAGGAGAGATTCTCATTTTCCAAACATATAGATTATCATTATTAGTACATTTTCACACTTTCTCACTAACCAATCTCAAATAACTAATTGAATACATTTTCAGACTATTCCGATTAATAGCAGGGATGCTCTGTATTAAATTATTTAAAATTAAACTATTAATATGACCATAACTGTATCTCCCACATTAAATATATTTTGTAGAGGGAAGTGAAACGATTTAATTTAACATTATAGCAAATATGCGCAGTTCAGCATTCATTAAAATAAAAAAAAACACCTCACTGAAAATTATAAGAATTTGATCTTTTATTGAAGCAGAAAATACTTCAAGATGTGATGAACCAAAATTCTCTTAAACTTGTTAGAACTAGTGAATATATTATTAAAACATACCCCCCAATTATTGAATTAGCCATTAACACTTCCTAGAAATAATTTATATATAAATTTGAATAGCATATTATAAAAACTATTTTAAAATTGCATAATTTTTATAAGAGGAATGAAAATTATAATAGGTGTACAACTTTGCTTCCGCCGTTTTTTTTCCGAAATTCGAGGCTTTATTGTAAAAAACTGATTATACATTTATGATTCAATACATTCGATAACAATCGCCTGTGATTGTTTCAGTCAGTTTTAATAACTCATAATACACTACGCCAAGCTGGTCCCACCAAATACCATGCTGGTCTTCAACATCAAAATCACCGTTCTTGAAGCGTCGAAATCACTCTCAGCACGTTCTTTCACTAATAGGGGCCTCACCATAGGTATTTGATGAGCCTCAGCCGCAGATTTCTTCATATTAAAGCAGAAAATTAAAACCTCCCGCAAATGACGAGAATTTGGCTCGTAAGCTGACATGTTTAATCGAAAATAACTTTATGATGTAGACACAAATCGACTAATATTTTGATGGCGTTACGTTTACAAATACCTAAGCTTATTGTATGACATCTACGATCTATTTATTTCGACTACCACTTACACCCATCTATTGCAAAATGGCGGAAGCAAAGTTGTACACCTAATATTACTACTTTTCAACTTTATTACAAAAGAGGCTATGATACACTAATTGAAATTAATTTTTTCTTAAAAGGAAAGAAAAAGTTCAGTTGCACATTTAAAGTATTAATGAACCAAAGCATTCCAACTAATCCTTTTTGAAATTTAAATATAAAATAGAAAGCATAAGCATACTTAAAGAAAGTCTCGTTTTGTGTTAAAGAATGATTAATTAACTTATAACTATCACCCAAATTAACATAAACCCGTGTTATTTAAACAGATAACATTCTTTTCACATTGAAAAGTAAGAGAAAAAACTGCATTAATTTTTTTTACTACTCAACTTATGTATTTTTAGAGATAAATTTCTAATATGTAAATTAAAAAATCCAGGTTTTTTATTCTTTTTTGAAATTTATAACACATATGCTCATTTTAATTTTTTATTTGTTAATTGTTGAAATTGTATTTACAATTTTACTTTTCTCAGAATGAATAGAATCAAGATATGCAGAGTACACAAAAAATATTTACTATAATGTGGATGATATAATTAATAACTTTATTTTTTATCAATTCTGCACAGTTGTTTAATAGGCATAGTTAAAATTTTAATTTAATTTAAATATATTAAATTATTGATTTATATTTAAGTAAAATATTTTTGACTAAAACTTGAAAACTATACACAAGACATTTCCAGAATCTTTAAACAATATGTATTATATCTGAAATAGGTGAATATTTAAGAGTTTGGGTTAATTTTGCTCTAAACACTTGCCTTATTAAGCTATAGGAGAAAAATATTTGGATTTTTGAATAATGATGTCAAAAGACAAAAATAGCAGCAAAATTGTAGTTTTTCTCTCTCTCTTTCTTTAAATACATTCCCCACCTTACACAAGAGCAAGTTTAATGTGCAGTAATGCGAATTGTTCTACTTCAGCAGAACTGCCTTTTAAATAGCAAATTTTCTAGTTACTGAACTCTGATAATTTATGCAGCCAAAAATTACAGCAGAGCAACTCAAACAAAATAACATACCAAAAATTGAAAGCAAAATATTTTTAAAAGTATGATTTTCGTAAAATCTGAAAAAGAAATTTGTTCTTTGTTTTTTAATGAAAAGGTTTTCTTTAAATAGTTCATACTAAAATTTAATTAAAAAGTAAGATTTTTTTAAATAAAATGTTATATTAAGCATGATGAAAAAATAATTACATTTCAAAAACTTTAATTACACTTGAAATTAATAACAGATTGAGGTATTTATCATAAAATATTGAATAACTTCTTTCAACACTTTTAAAGACTATTAACTTGAATTATAAACTGAATAGTTTTAATTTATTTAGTTGTTCCTACTTTAGAAACAAACTAATATTACATAAAACAACTCAAGAACTTTTAATTATTTTAAACTGTAAAAAATTCAAAAGGATCTTTTTAATGTACATTTAATTTCCTTTTAAAAATAGCATTTAAAGAGAAGAAATAAATTTTTATAAATAGATTATTTCTACTATTATACAACACAACCATAACTATTTTATTATCAAATAATATTAAAACTGCAGATATGCAAACAACATGCAACTAATCTGTTGAATAAAGAAAAAATAATCAACTACATAAATGTTTTTTAAAAGAAAATTTTATTATATACAAAACAAAATTTATTTCACTACATATACATTTACTCAAATACAAAAAAGAATAAATGCACATATAGCAAATAACACAACATAATATGTCAATGGTATATTAAAAAAGGAATACTTTGCAGGAATCTTGGAATCCTCATCTTGGTTGTCCTCATTTTCATTTGCTTTTTCTATTTGTTCTTTTTGCTCACACTCGGTGTCTGATTCATCTTCGATACTCTCTCGCTCCCCTTCTGGTTCTCCATCTCCATTACGACCAGCCTCTGTAGCTGAATACAATTTCTTATAAATATTTTTTTTTTAAATAATTTATCAGAAAAATTTTTATAAATTAAAATATGTCATGGCAGTTATTTTAAAACTTTCTTTCAACTAATATGATGCATAAATTTAATTTAAAAATTCATTAACCAATCAGTTAATTTGTAAGTATTTAAAGTGATTCGAAATAAGATAAGGGAACAGGATTGTAAGGTATATAGTTTCTATGCTTTTTTCCAAATCATTTACCTCTTCATTATAATACAACTGAATGTAAAACTTATACACTATTAGAGTAACATAATAAGAGTTAGTCTTCTGATTAGTTTGGTGGATAAAGGTAGATTTGGTTCTGACAGAAAGATGGGTCACCTTCTTGAGTTTAGTTAGATAATCATTCCTCATGACACAATGGCCATGAGTTTGTGACCATAACTACTAGTTATTGCAGCCGCAGTCTTTTCATAGGAAGAGTAGTTACAGAAATGACTTCAATAAGTCAACGGTTTAAACTATTGAAAATTTTTAGGGGAAAATAAGGCTACAAAACAGATATCAAAGAATTCAGTTGATGTGTATTTAGTAAGACTAACTTTCTTCCAAAATGGAAAAATTGACAAAGCAATTTTGCACATTTTATTCACAAATAGTGTAATTCCTGATAATGATACTTTTTTCAGTTCAATATGATCCTAAGCAGTTAATCTGAAAACAATACTATAAATTTACATTCATACTGATTAATGTATTATAAAAACATGTCATTTATCAATACAATAGCATTAATAATAAAAATATATGAATATTCAAATTATTATTTTAGTTAATTAAATTCCCAAACTCTTTATTTAGGTCAGGGCAGCCCTTAGACCTACATTTTAAACAGTATATATTTAATTGAAATAAATGAATTTCTGAATTTATTAGAGATCCTTTTTATTTCATAGAATTATAAAAATATTTTTTTATAAGAGATCTTTTTGAAAGCAAATTTTAAGTTTTAAAAATTCATCCTAGGTTTGTAAATATGAAACCAGAATTCGCAAATAGATGGTGCCAGCTGCCAATCTGCTAATCGCATCAACAACACCATATTCTTGTTTTGACATCTGATATAGATTTTCCACTCACAACAATACAAATTTCACACAGCAGCGTAGTTTTTAATAGCATTAAACATGCCAAATGTTTTGTGGAAATGTAAATTATGATTTGCGGTCCAGAACAGCATTAGTTTTCTGTTACTGTTTAAAAATTGCTGTAGAATCACATAGAATGCTGAGCATGTTCTATCCCAGTGTTTTGTGTCATTTAAAAAAATTTCAAAAAAGATGTTTTGATATAAGAAACAAAAAATGCACCAAGAAAATTTGAAGATAGCAAGCTGCAAGCATTGTTGGATGAGAGATGATGCTTCAATGCAACACAATACAAGGTGACAACAATTAATAAGTGAAACAAGAAGTTGTCTCTTCATATTTGAAAGCCAGAGAAAGATCGTAAAATGGGTTTCATATGAACTGAATAAAAGACAGCAGGAAAAATGAAAGGAAAAAAAAACTTGTGAAATACTGTTTGCCAAGTACAAACACAAATTATTTTTCCATCAAATTGTAACACTGGCAATGAAAAGTGGATATATTTCAACAATCCTAAGCATAAAAGCTCACCAGTAACTCCAAACAAAAGTAGAGTTTTATTTGCAAGAGTTCAAGTATTTACATTTGTAAGGAATTTGAGCAGTCAGGAAAATATTTTCAAAAATTCAACTGCATACTTACCAAAAATGTCAAGTACTGCTTCTTTAAAATTTTATATTGTTAAATAAATTGTAATTTAACATACATTAAAAATTAACATCTTAATTCATTAAAATATGAAATCAATATCTTTAATTCATTTTAAAAACTAGATATACACATTCTAGAAAAAGTCTGCGTTCACCCATAAGTAATCATACAGCAAAGGTAAAATTTAATAGAAATATAATTTTTTTCTAACAAAATTTCATGAATTTGTTTACTATTATTTAAATACTGAGCATATGCAAATTCATTAATTTTGAATTAAAACTACTTAAGATTACAGGAGTTTTGTAGCAAAGCACACAAATAGTAGGCAGAAAAATCTGCATTCACTCTTTGAATATTCTTGATTCCTGGAATTTTTAACAACAGGCGTTTTAGGTAAAAGAAGAAAGTAAAAGAAGGGTAATCAGTATCAGTAAGCGTAAAATCACTGTGAAGATGTGGAATGATGCAAAAAGTCGTCGGGATATAGCCAGATCTGTCGGACAGCAGTATTCATCTATCCAGCGTGTTATTCTCATAATTCTAAATCTACAAGAGTTTACACATCCAAACCTCGTTTAGGTCGTCCATCTAAACTCACAATTAGAGAAAAACAAAGTATGATGTGAATGAAGAAAAATCCTCATTTGACTGCAACTTAAATAGCAAAAGACATTTATGAGAAGTTTAACAAAAACATTTGGGGGGTTACTGCATGAAAAATCTTGAAAAAGGCCGGATACCATAGCTGAGTGGCTAGCAGAAAGCCTTATATTTCAATGACCAACCAGCTTACATGGATAGCTTTGGCAAAAGAGCATATACATAAGCCTCCTGTGTTCTGGAGATCTGTGATATTCTCTGATGAGAGCAAACTTTGCATCTTCGGCACAAAAGGTTGTAAATTGGTATGGAGAAAACCTTGCACAGCGCTTCAAAAACAGCATTTAGTACCATCAGTAAAGCACGGTGATGGTGGAATCATGGTGTGAGAAAGCATTGCGAGCAATGGTGTTGGCAAGTTGGAGTACATCAAATCAATTATGAACAAATATGATTACTTTGATGTCCTAAAAAACAATTTAAAGGAAAGTGCCACGAAACTTGGCTTATGATCATTGTTTCATTTTCAACATGACAATTATCCTAAGCACAATGCTGAGATTGTGAAGCTTTGGCTCTTGCATAATGTCCCAAATTAACTGCACATGCCCCCGCAGTCCTCTGATCTGAATCCTATTGAACATCTATGAGATTTGCTGGAGCGTAGGATCTGTCAACACAATATATCTAGCAAGGATATGCTGAAGAGTGTTCTTAAGGACCAATGGGAGAAGATAAGCGCTGAAGAAACCACAAGATTTGTTAGTTCAATGCTGAAACAACTTCCGGAGGTTCTCAAAAGACGAGGCTAACCAAATAGCTTCAAAATAGCTCATTATCCCCTTTTTAAATAATTTTTATAGTTAATACTAAAACAGTGAATGCAGACTTTTTCTACTTGATTTTTTGTTAGTACTGCTACAAACCTGTCTTTATTTTAAAAGCTATGAAAGCAAACCAAATTTACTTTTGTTATTCTGAATACTTAAAATGATCTAAAAATATAGTTTTAAAAATTCTTTCAAATTCCAGTTTTAAAATTTTTTCCCATTGTTCATGTAAGCAATAGTACGTGAACACAGACTTTTTCTAGGAAGTGTATGTTTGGTCTAATTTTAATTTAAATCTTTTTCTTGCAAAAATTGTAAGAAAAATTAGAACATTAATGTGTAGTGATTTATGTTAACTTAAAACCTATAATGAATGATTAACACTAGGTAAAAACAAAACTTGTACTATCTCGTGACATTAATTTATTCTATTTTATTACCATTTACAACTGTTAAGATAAAAAAATGCTTGGTTTTAATAATGACAAACATTAATTTAGTACATCCTTGCTTCATTGAATAAATTATGTTGCAAGTACATTTTTTGCAGAAAGTTTGAAAAATACATTTAGCAAAACTATATAAAATATGTTATATATACTCACAAATATTTATTAATATATTCCATAGAGAGAATCAAACAATAGCAAAATATAAATAGCAACTTGCTAAATACATAGTTGTTTTAAAATATAAAAAAAATTCCATGAAATAATATATATAGAGAGAGATATACCTTATAAATAAAATGTATCGCATGAAGAAAAATAAATGCATAAAAATTGTTGGTTATGAGAATAATATTATATCAGTGTTTTAATAATTTTTATAGAACATATGAAAAAAATACATAATAAAATTTTTTTTTGAAAAAAGGATAATAAAAGATTTTAGTCATAAAATCAAAGAAACAACGAGAATAAATATTTGATTAAAGTAAAAAAATTAAGTTTTTAAAAAAGTCAAAAAAATTCCAACATTTAACAGAAAATTTCAATGATATCTTTTTATAGAAGAAATAATGGTTTAAAGATCTACCCCATTCTTTTGGAGCTTCTCCGGCACAATCCATGGGAACCTTTTCCATGCATTTCTTGTGTACATTAAATTTACAATCTGGAAGGTAATAAGTGTTACATAAAATCTAAAATATTGAGATGAAAATTTATACAGACAATCATGCAGAAACACATTTCACTTGAATAAATGAAATATATAGAGTATATTGTTTCCTGTTAGTTTCAAATAATTTGAAACTAGCTTAAATAATTTTAAGTAATGTAATCAATACGAATATATTAAAATATCAGATCATAAGCTAGAAAGAATATTTTTTAACATACTTAATTTTTGCGCACAATTGAGAGGACAATTACCTATTGAAATAATAAATGGATTAAGCAACAAATGGAATAATATCTCCTCAAAGAAATTTTTATTTGCTGAACAACAATGAAAAAGGCTTTTGGAATACTACATAATTCAGTCTTTACTTGCTTAAAATATTTATTTTAATTGATTTATTTTCTCAGAATGAAGAGAATGCATCATAACAAGCACTCGAAATTTCAATTTGCAATCAAAGAGGGGGAGAGTGAGTGAATATTAATATCGAAGGCTTTTGGTGAATGACCACATAATTTTGAACCATGGTCAAGTGATGAAGACACCACCAGGATCTGGCACTCCCTCTCCTAACTTCCACACTACATCAATGGGCATACATTTGAGCCTCAACACACTTAACTTGCATCAGCCCCCTCTGCAAGACAGGTCTTCAGCGGTACTAGGCTCAAACTCATGCACTGCCACAAGTCTGTTACCCTTACCACTAGGCTATGATTGCCACATGAAAGAGGGGAGATGCGAGGGAAAACTTTTTGAAAATAAAAATAATTTATGTTCTACATCTGGCTATTTTTTTTTTTAAAATCATACAGTTAGGCTACATTGGGAGGTGAAAAAAAATCCTCCTTTTTTGATTGCTACATCCTAAAAAAGTTGTCTTTTGTTTAAGTAAAAAGGCAAAATAATAATAATAATAATAAATAAAATAATAAAAAATATGTTTTGCTCCTGCATCACACTTGAACTTCAGAAAGTATAATCATAAAAAAATAAACAGGAAGCAGCAAAATTTCTCCATTTTTCAAAAGTTCATGTATGATGCACAAGCAAAAGTATTGTTTTTATTATTTACTTATTTAGCCTTTTTACTTAGAAAGGCAAATGGCAACTTTTCTAGGGCACAGCAATAGAAAAAGTGGAGGTGGGGGGATTTCAAATCCCTTTACTATACATATGAATAAAAAATAATCTCAACTCTGTACAAATTAAATTGTATGGATAGAAATTGATTATAATTTAAATATAGGCTTAACTAGAAGGGATGCATTCTTTGACACACAGCAGCGATCAGAAAAACCTTTAAATCAAATCCAGCATGTTGCATTTCACTGCCTATTGTATTTCATATGCCAATTGTGCTTGCCTTTATATTATTTTTTAAAACAAGTCATCCATTCTGCTTATACACTATAACTTTCCATACCTTTACATTGCAATCCTTGTCTTATAAGGCCTTTGAGAAGTTTTTTACAATGCTGGCAAACTGTAGGTCTAGTGTAGGAATGAACAACAAATGTATGAGGGACTCGAATTCGACCAGCAAGTTCTCTCTCCACCCATACTGGTCGACCCATGTTCAGTGAAGGAGATCTGGCACGGCTTGGTGAAGATCCTCCAAGCTGAAAAATAAATCATTAGAATACCACAGAACACAAAACTACAAGGTTCTATAATAGCTTAAAATAGCTGAATTTGGAATGTTTAAAAATTGTTTGACATGTGCAGATGTTAACTGATCACATCAAAAGGACAAAATTATCATTAAAAAAATGATGCTACATATATAATGACTTGGAAATTTGTATGCATTAACTTTTGATGCTACAAAATAAGATAGATGATAAATAATGCACAGAAAATTATTTCCTTCCATCTTTACCCAACTAAAATTGATTTTTCTAAATTCTATCATTCTATTACAAAAATATCAATAATATTTTAAACTTTTCTAAGTCTAAAGTCCTAAAGGAGTCCTCAGATTTCAGAGTAAATAACTGGATGGCTAAATGTTTGATACAATTTTGACATCAAACACTCTTGGATAATTTTATGCTGACAATTTTAAGTATGACACACTGATGTTTTTCAGCTAATTTTTTGGATAATTTCAACAAACTTTTTAAACAATTATTTATTAAAAGCAGGAAATAAATTTATATTTATTTACAAGATTCTGCATATCATCATAGGTGGTATAACCATTTAAAAATGTTTCTGGTACATAGAAAAAAAATCAAGTTATTACTTCAATATATCACAATTTTTACTTTAGACAGTCAACAGTTTCAGGTGTGTAAAGGAAGAACAATTCAACACACATGCGTACAATGCACCAAACAGAAAATCCAACATCTTGAAGATTCAACTGTATAAATATGAAAAATTTTGAGGAATATGCAGTTTATAAGTTATGTAGAGACATGAAATGCATGTTGGACACATAATTATAGTGTGGGAAGAAAGGGAAGGAAGTGGTAAATGAACCAGCAGTTGCTATTTTGTTATCTAAGGAATTTAGAATGTTGTGAAATTCTACATTCTAGAAGAGATATGTAAAATGAAAGATGACTGGATGATACTCAAATTGGTTCTGGAAATCTGGGGGGGGCAAAGGGTAGGGTTATGTACAACTGGTTGGTTATACCCTTGTATCATTGCTGACACACAAATGCATTCACTTTGCATAGAATTTGGACCAGATGGATCAAAAAACAAAATGTGAATTTATATGTGATACATCAGGTCTATCTAGACAAACAATAGAATGTATGGATGTAATGATAGTTCCATAATCAACTAATCTCAATGTTACACAGAATGTCTAAGACAAGGGTAGTGAACCTTTATGTTACGTGCCATTTTTCCTGAAGAAATGTTTAATGAGGTATAGACGTGCCATGAAATACTTTTAACTTGTGATTATTGGGAAAATAATAACTGAATACTAACAACTCAAAACTCTATTTACTACAAAAAAATACATTTTGCACTGCATTGTTGTAAATGTTTTAGTTATACATGTAATTCAAATTAAAGTAACATTAGTGTAACTTCTGCAGTTGGAGATTAGATGACAAATAACTTATGTTAGGATTGTAAGACAACAAATAAGTGTGTTCCCCGCCGCCTTGTGCACCATGACAAATAACTCGCGTTTGTTCGTAATGCTTCTTAGTTAACTTAGTTATTTTAAGTTAAAAGTGCAAACCGCGTTTTTATCAGGGGCATGCCCAAAATATTGTGTTACATGCCATCAATGGCAGGCATACCACTGGTTTGCCATCCCTGGTCTAAGAAGTATTGAATGCTTTAATATTCAAGAGAACAGTTCCATGTCAATTGGTAGAAAGAAGCTTACACACAAGATGCCTTTCATGAAGAATACCATATATGCCCACTCAATTATGTGAAAGTTACGACCAAGCTATTTAGATCATTAAACGGCACAATGTAGAATTCTGCAAAAAATCTTAGTTCTGATGATAACACATGCAACTCTACACAATTATTTATCCTTCAAGATACTACCCACATGTCAACTGAATCTTTACTTCCTGTGGATTTTTTTTTTGGCCTTTTCATCACTGTCTTAAAATTTTCTAGTAAATAAAATCACCTCTTCACATATGCAGTTAGGGATTGCAATACCGGGATACCAGTATTTTGAGCCATTTTTACAATTTTGTAATACCGGTATTCACAAGTTTAAATACTGGTTTTTCGGTATTTACTAGAAATTTTTAAAATTGTCTCCACTATATGTTCAGGAAATGCTAACATAGCAAAATAGTATACCTTTGTGTATCTATGTCACATCTAACAGGCGAAATTAATTAGACAGTGAATATAAAGTTGCATCGTACAATCAAGAGAAGTAATATATATATAAGGAGGCGGTCAAAACTATTGTATTACAGCTCAGAGCGATACTGCATACTCGCAGGATTCATTGTCTGATATTGGTATCTGAGAAAACAAGTTTGTAGTTGTGAAGAAAATGTGTAATGTTTCTATATTTTTTAAAATTGGTGAGCTAGTTATTCATATTGTATTTGCATATCAAACTTTAGGGTTCAAATGCTTTTCAGATTCATTATATATATAATATATATAAATAAAGAATAACCCATAATAAGGAATAAGAATAACTTTAAGGAACATAAAAAATCAGTTGATAATACTTCGGTTTGATAGCATTGCTTATATGATGAAAAGAATATGGTGGCACAATGTAAAAAAATGTTCGAGTTATTAAACTGAATGGAGGCAGTACAAGTGAACTCCATACACATTTAAAAACGAAGCATGATACAAATTTGCTAAAGAAGAAATTATTTAATTGTGATGAAGATACAAATTTACCCAAATCATAAGGGATTTTAGATTATTTTGAAAAATAAATTATAGTTTTAATAAAAACTAAAACCCCCGCTTTTATAGTGAATTGAACTAAAAAGTAAAAAAAAAAAATAAATCTTAATATAAGAATAAAATGATTAATGAGAAAATTAATGTCATAGGGATAAAAGTGTGGGGTGCTCTATATTATCATAATTTCTTACTAGTTCCATTCCGAACTGCTGAGTATGAGTAAAAATGTAGTACCAAGCACCCCATGCTTTTATCACAATGACATTAATATTTTCTTGTTAATCATTTTATTCTTTATTAAGAACTTTTTTTTTTTACTTTTTAGTTCGATTCACTATAACAGCGTGTTTTTTAAAAAAAAACTATAAATTATTTTTCATTTTTTAGTTCAATCTACAATAAAAGCTTGTTTTTTTAGTTTTAAAACTATCATTTGTTCTTTGTTGAATTTATCCTTGAGTTTGATATTTGGGGCCAGAATTATGTGGCTTTTGGAATTTGTTTTTCTCTTTAATGGATATTAATTAATGGATCTAAAGGGTGTTTATTCTCTCCATTAATGGGGCCTTGGATTGCTATAATGTTAATTCATATCATTACTTCTAATTGTACTGCTTTATATAAAAATAAAAATTATTTAGTAGTTAGAATATAAATTATTTTTATTCACATGAATGATTTTTTTTATTTCCATTTTCAGAAAAACTACGCACCCATCCACCGTACCTTTTTTTCACATAAAGAGCACTTTTTTTTATTATTATTAAGCAGAAGACTGTTTTGCGGTTTTAAGATTGCACCTTCATCTTTTAATTGCTAAATCTGGGATTAGTCGCCAAATCTAGAAATGGTTTATGCAATTATTCACCAAATCCGTAAATCCTTAATTATTAAAATCCTGATCAGGACAATGAAACAAAATTATGAAACTATTGTATTGTCATGGGTCCTTGACAAGTGTGTGAAATTTCGAATTAGTCTGACCTTTTAAAATGGGTAAAAATCGAGTTCAAAGATTCCATTACATACAAGTGAAACTTATAAAAACGTTTTAAAAAAAGATGATTTATGGATGAAATTATAAGTAAAATGACAGCCTTAAATGGTTTGTCATTGCTAACAGTACCATCCACTAGCGTAGATGCCAAAAAAGCATTTTCACCAGCAGGTAATTTTTGCACAAAATTGCATTCCAGGCTTAATGACAGTACAACTGATGCATTATGTTCTTTAAGATTACATTTCAAAAATTTGTAACAGTAATACAGGCTGAATAGTGATACTTACTTCTTTGTGATTTAAATAAATAAGATGTTCTTTTACTTTTTTGTGGATTTATATATTGTTATAATTTATAAGTTACCAATTATTTTTTGTGAGATATTTACATTCTCTAATAAAACTGGCAAATAAAACAAAGAAACGCCTATGTTTTCTTTCTTTTTCTAAAATTTCTACTACCGGTATTAAGATCTAAAAAATACCGAATACCAGTATTGAGCTTTTGGTCTGATATTGCAATCTCTATATGCAGTCTTTGTATCAGTTTTCATTCACATATTCTTTCATAGCACATGTTCTATGTCAGGCAGTGTATACATATACAGTGAAATATATTTAACGCAAAAATGCTCAAGATGAAATATCGGTTAACACAAAATAATACAATGGTCCCAACAAATTACTACGTATTTTTATGCCTTTTTTCAATAACATTTTACACAAAAAGATTTCCCTTCTGGGAAAAACAAAATCTGGAAGACACCAGCCAGATTTGACTGTCCTATTGTATTATCGGAAGAATTCATTGCAGTAGATGGTGATAATGAGTGTACAGCCCAAATTAGTATTAGCCATTTTAGAGTATGTTCAAAGCTTAAAAAACATCATTGATGCAGATTCTGGTGATGAAAACGAAATGCATAATGCAGCTCCTGTTCCCACATCATCTGAACGTTCATAGGAACACATCATAGGAACGTCATAAGAAGTATGCTCAGTTATTTAGACGCACATTCCAATGGCAAAATGAATAACAAAATGGAAGATATCGAACAATTTCTTGACAATCTGATGCTAAAAAAAGCAATACAAAGAAAAATATCAAATTATTCTAAAAAAACTTGACAAATGTTTTGTATTTTGAATAATTTGAAAATTGTATAAAATTTTTTTAAGTTCTGGTGAATGTTTTTGTTTCATTGGTTTTTATTAAATATATGCATATTAACATATCTATGTAAATAAAATAAACTCCGATAAAATTAATTTTGTTGATATATGGTTTTTTTTTTTACAATATCCTTTTAACACGAAGTTCTTATGAAAAAATATTTCAATTCTTCAGTTTCATGTTAAGTGATATTCATTGTAATTGTGTATAAATGTATATGATAAATTAGTATATAAATAAAGCATCAATATTTGAAATCTTATACAATTGTTCAGTTAGTCAAAAATAAAAAGAGAATTAAATTACTTTTAAAAACATACAGAGAAATTCAGTTATAACTCAGACAGCATATTTTAAAATCTAACAAAAAATATAAAAACTTTTAATTATCATTTTAATATATATACAGAAGAAAATAATTTAAATGCTTATTAATAAAACCATACCATTGTGTCATCAAAACTAGCTGCACTGCTTGTAGTATGCCCTAATGATTCTGTAGGACTTCTGGGGTAAAGAGATGTGGCTGAACGTCGTCGACGTGTATGAGTGCAATTGTTAGGTATTTTGTAGGCACAGCGCTTGTGAAAATTTAATCCACACCCTATTTGTGTGAAAAAAGAAACAGAAGATATAACTAAATTTCAAATGATTACCTAAAATAACATTACTTTTAATCATTATATAATCCTTCTTTAACCAACAAAATACAGCAGTATTAATAAAAGATTATTCTTTTGGATTTTAACTTCTAAATATTCTCTTCTTTCAGGAAACCAAACTGAGATTTTGAAAAAGTAATTGGTCATTTTCAGATAAATCTTTTATAGACACACTTTTTGAAGAATAAATAAAATCATTGAAGGAACAAACATTTAATTTATAACCAGACAACTGATTAGAACATATAAGTAAAATTAAAATTTTGATGAAATATATGATTATAATGTCTAGCAATGTAACTATTTGACAATTTACAAAACTTCAATCTGAAACAGTGTAATTAATAACTACCTTCACATTTGAGACCTTGTCTTACAAGGCCAAAGAGCATTTCTCCACAAAAATCACAAAATGTTGGAGTTTTATATGAATGGACAGTAAGGGCATGAGGCATAATCTGAATGTCTTCAGATGGATCTTTACCTGTAAGCAACAAAATATTTAATCCAAATCAAACATGCTTCAAAGCAGTATACTTATGAGCATCAACTAATTTGTACTGGAATTTTAAATCAGCAAAAACAGTATTATCCACAAATTATACCAGATATATTTTCTTTATTCATCAAATAATTATTATAGAAAGAAAATAATAAGAATGCTGCATAAAATAAAAACTGTGAATAATTTTAATAGTTGTATTTGAATTTTTAGTTTTCAAAAATAAACAATATAAAAAATTTAAGGCAATTCCTACTTAAGTTAACAAAGAAATTTTTTATTTTAGTTACTTTTTATTAAATAGTTACAATTAACATAAATATGTAAATACATATGATAGAATCATAACATTAAGTGGCAAAATAGAAAGTGATTATCCTTGCAATTTTTCATTTTCCTTTCTATATATCGTGTTGGACTACTTTTTGTTTGTTTGTTATTATTTATTCATTAATTAAATTTAATTATTCTAATAAAATAGTATAGTAAAAAGAAATCACATTTTCAGAAATTAGACCATTACAGGCCAGATTCGAACCAACAACCTTTGGAATAGAAGTCCAACGCGCTGTAAGGACACAACGAGCGATTTTTCTTTCTATATATGCTGTTGGACAATTATTTTTGTTTGTTACTATTTATTCATTTTTTTAAATTTAATTAATGAACTAAGGTTAGAAAAAACTGTATTAACATCAAGTGTCATCCACTACAAGTTTAAAAAAATTTATTTGAACTTGATTAGATGAATAGAAAGTATTTGATTAATGATTGAAAATTTGAACAAGATAAATTTATAAATAAATATATATAGGGAGAGTGTGAACTAATGGTAGAAATTGAAAAAGGAGGCTACATGTATGAAATTAGCGATTCTATTTTTAAGAAAACTTAAAAGCCAGTTGTTAAGTTCCATTTTTACTAAAACTAGAAAACTGTCTTCAAACCCATTTTTGTGAAAATAGGAAAATTGATAGATTTGTGTATTTGATTGTCTATAATAAGATAAATAAAAAATGTAGACTATTTCAGACTGACTATTTTGAATTCATGGAAGATTTTAAAAAAATTAAATACATTATGTTCAAAATACATATCAAGTAAGTCTATACTAGTACTTAAATAATACTGAGTAAACATATTATTCATTTAGAATACCTTTCCCACTTAGCTGTTTAACCATTTCTATCACAAAGTGAATGACACCAAACAGAAAAATCATCACTATTATGCTTAAATTTCCAGTAAAAAAAAATGATTAGTCATATTCCATTATACATTAAAATAAATTTTATTACATTTTTATTTCCTGGCCAGTATACAATTACAAAACTAAGTAGCTGAGGTACATCTATTTGACATTTCTGAGTAAAAATGTTTACAAATGATTAAATGAAGTAATTAATTCTTAAATTAAAATTACCTAATGAACAGCAAATGCCAATAGCATGCAATAATGATAATTTTTTATACTGATTAAATAAACACCACAAATTTAGTTGCATGCTGTGATGAACTACTCTTCAGGGCAGCCAACAAGTAAAACTGAAAAACCTCATCTTAAACAAGATGGAAACTGATTTCTCCATTTTTATAAAACCTCGATCTACCAACTTGGGGAAAGTAGTTAACTGGCTTCCCTAAAAAACCAGTAAAGTAGGTTTCCCCCAACTGGTTTTACATCATACATGAGATAGCAAAAAATTAATAATATACAAACCTGAAACTACGATTTCTACCAAAGTACCCTCTGAAACTTCTGAAGCAACATTGATAGGGTGTAAAATGTTTGTTGTGGTATAATCATGTCGAAACAAAATCAATCTTTCTGTTAATCTGTTTAAATTATGCTCAGGAAACTATAAAAACAAAGTAATATTAGCATATACAAAAAATGAATATATTTTTTAAGAAAATAGAAAATTTGAGCAAAATAAAAATATATCATACATAATATACATATAATAAATACTGTACAAACCATTAGATAAGCTCCAATCCTTATGAATTAAGCAATGTTTAGTTTTTTAAGAGGTATTTAAGACTTTAAGATTATTAAATAATTTTCTACTTGTTTTTTTAAATAAAATGTTTAATAATTCCTTATTGTACAAATTCTCATACATCTTTGCATTACCTATATTCAAATTACACAGTTAGGTTATAGATTCATGACAATCAGGAACAAGGTTGCATGGCATTATACATAACTTGTTATATTATATATTGCAACATAATTGAAGGATATTAAGAATAAAATACATACAAGAATCATCCCAAAATATATGTAACAAAATAAGAATTTAAAAGATTTGAGAAACTAAAGAGCTTGAGGAAGACAATTAAAAAACCCTTAAGCAAGAGAACCCTTTGTGAAGCATTTTCTGCAACTAGCATGTTTCAGAAAATTTACAGTCACCTGAAATAAGTTTTATTTTTTATTTTACATTCATCATAATCAATATTACATATTATTTAAAATGCAATTAAAATCTTTTTAAAAATGCAAAATATGTGTAGTCTGCTGATAATAAGAATTTAAAATATTTTTTTAAAAAGTGGAAAAAGATACCTTTTTGTCAACGAAATTGCAAGCAAGATCTTTTAGACTTTTTAGATTTAGGTCGCCAACATCAACAGTGATAGAATCTCTGGCTAAACCTGCTTGCATCATAAAAGTGACTTCATCTGGCAAATTCAGAATGGGAGGCTCCATACTTGAGCCTACAGATATAAATACATACGCATTTGTCAACATTAATAAAAAAAAATTATATTACAATATACACAAAACAAATGCCAAAAAATACATAAAAGGCATAAACTAGTAAAATAAATAAAAAAATTAAAACTCAATTCTTACTTAGGTCGACACAATTTTTTTAAATTTTAGTTACTTTTTAATAAATAATTACAATTAGTATAAATATGTATGTATATATGATAGAATCACAATATTAAGTGGCAAAACATCTTTTAAATTAACATTAAAAACTTTTCAACCACATTAAATTTGTAATACATTTTTTAATAAAAGTTGAATATAATAGGTAAGGATTTATCAAAAAACCAGTGCAAAAGGAATGCTAATGTCTAACTAGCATAAAATTATTCAGTTTAATTTAAATCTTTATCACAAATTTAACAAAAGCTGTTTTATTCAATGGTGCTGCCATCTAGAGGAATATTATCAACTGAAATATATCTCTTAAACTATAATTAATTAATTAAATTTAATTCATGAGTTAATATTTGAAAAAACTGTATTAACGTCAAGTGTCATCCAATGCAAGTTTTAAAAAATGTATTTGAACTTGAATGGATGAATAAAAGGTATTTAATTAATGATTAAAAATTTGAACAAAATATATAAATAAATATATAAAAAAAGAGTGTGAACAAATAATAAGAATTGAAAAATAGCATAGATCTTGCACTCTGTAATTTGTTAGTAAATATCTGTAGTATTCAATGGATCTTCATTCTACAATAAAAATTACTCCTCAGTTTTCACTGCACTAAAAAAACTGAAATTAGCAGAAAAGAATTTTAAAAAAGATGGCTACTTAAGTACATTTCAATAAAATTTTACTGTTAAATATTTTTTATACATAATGCAAATAAATATATCATTATGTAAACTTGGCTTATTGTAAGATCACAAATATTTAACATGAAATTAGTTATACAAAATTATACATATAAACTAAAAATGTATAATTATTTAAATCTGATAACAATAACCTTAATATGTTTTGTTTTGAATACAAGAAACATGGTTCATTTTATGCATATATCAAACTTTTTCCTACTACAGTTAAATGAATTTACTAATCAAATTTCTTACCTAAGATAAAGGTTCCATAATTAAGAAAAAATTAAAAATAAAAAGGAATTTTTCCATAAGCTATATACTTTCAGTAGTCACTAAGAAATAATATTAATCACCAAATTCTTGTATAAAGAAAAGTTTATAAAAGCATACCGTAAAATCTGGTATATAATGTACATCTATATTTTCAAGCTGTGTTTTCTTTAGTTATACTCGCCATATAATGTGCACTTCTTTTTTTACAAAGAAACGCGATATGTACATATGCAATACTCCCAAGTCTTGAAGATATTTATTCGAGGTACTACCTGAGACTTTTGAAAAAAATAGTATATTTCTACAACTACAACTCTCCAAGTTCTTTTAAATAAGCAGTACTTCAATGTATGTAGAAATCTAAATTTTTAAGGCTCATCTTTTTTTGTTTAATTTTTAAAGCTTTCATTTTCATACCTGGCATATAATGTGCATCTGTTAATTTTGATCTTATTTTTTGTGTTGAAAGTGTGCATTATATAACAGATTTTATGGTAAGTCTTAAGCAATAAGCATGACACTTTCAACAAAAACCAGGTGGTTTATAATTGAATTCAATAATAGTGTATTTTGTGCTAATATATTGTAGAAAATTGGAAAAACAATTTTTTTTTACAATACATTAAATACATAACAGCACAGCAAACCATCCCTGCTCTAAAAAAATTGTTTCATGTAAAATAATATACAATGGGAAAGATATAAACTAAATAACTTAATGATAATAAAGATAATAAAAGAGGGCTACAATGAAGATTAACACTAGAACCGCAGATGGGGTCATTTTGACCCAAAAGCAAGTTTTCAATTTTCTCAAAAAAGTTACAAACAGAATTGAAAAAAAAAATTCTTGACTTTTCCTATTTTTATACCAATAATAACCTGCGAAAATATGATGTGAAATATTTATCATTTTTTTGTTTTTGATACTTATACCTAAAATTGCAGAATGGGTCATTTTGACCCCATCATAATTACAAGTACTAAATTTGCAATTCAACGATTCCAGGAGTGGGAAAAGCTTTTTCAGTTCTCTAAGATACTTTATCTAATTTTCCTGTACAATGTACTAGCAGAAAAACCACTTCTGGAAAGAAAAAACAATGTGTAAATAAATGTAAAAAGTTGTCGGATTCAAATCCAGATGAAATGAACTCTGGAACTTTAGTTAGAAATGATGGAACAGGTTGGAAAAGCATCGCCTCTGGAAGTTGTATGCGTGGAAGAATTGTTGAACATAATATTTTCAAAGAAATAAGTGGCCCAACTAGTTATGCAAAGCAAAATATTCAAAATGGCTATGTAATTAGTTCAGGGAGGCTACTTTTAGATGAGCCTATGCTTCGTCATATCAATCTCACCAGCAACTGGGAAAAATGAATGGCCAACAACTTTAGACGAACTAGGTGCTTTTATATCAAATTTGTATACTTGAGGTATATACGATGCAAATAATCTAGAGCTTGATAGTCTGTGGTCTGTTGTTTGGGGTCCACCTTTTTTCCGCGATACTATGGCGAGAGATAGATTCAGAGAACTCATGAAATTTCTGCGATTTGACAAAAAAACTACACAATTTGAAGGCCTTTAAACCAATAAATTGTGTTTCATTTCTGAAGTTTGAAAGAAATTTATTGAAAATTTGATAATTTGCTCTAAACCAAGACCATATATAACTATTGATGAACAACTGTTTCTGTCTAAAGTTAGATGTCGTTTCACGCAATATATGCCAAGTAAACCAGATAAATTTGGTATCAAGTTCCGACTTGCCACTGATATTAATAGTAAGCATGTGCTTAATGGTTTTCCATATTTGTGTAAATATGTGTAACGTCCTGTAAACCAATTTCTCTCAGAATACGTCGTTTTGCATTTGATAGAACTTTTCGAAAATAAAGCAAGATATATCACTACAGATAACTTTTTCATAACACAAAATCTGTCCCAAATGTTAAAAACGACGAACACTAGTTTAACTGAGACGATGAAACGAAATCAGAAAGAAGTACCTGAATTTGTGAAAAAAGTAAAGATGCCGTTATACGATGCATTGTTACTGCAGCATGATGATATAACTTTGACAGTTTATGAGGGAAAAACTAGAAAAAATGTTTTATTATTGAGCTCTCTTCATCCCACAGTTGATATTGGCAATAATCACCCAAAAAACCTTTCAGAAACAATATTCAATAACTCAACAAAATTTGATGTCGACATTGCCGACCACATGGCCCGGAATTATTCTGTGAAGAGATAGGATCAAGGAGGTGGCCAATTCGTGTATTCTACAATATTCTTGATCTTGCAGGGATTTATTCATAGATTTTATACAAAGACATTACTGGTAAAAAACTTGAGGAGAGAATATCTTCAACAACTTATTGCAGTGTTGTGTAGTGCGTATGTTCACAAAAGAAAGTACAAATTGGACACACAGACAAAAGCAGATATCACTGAAGAATCTGTGCAGATGCGAAAAAGGGTTCATTGCAAAGATTTCCAGTGTAGAAACAAAACTGTAGATACTTTTTCTGACTGTAAAATACCGATAAGTGGAAAGTGTTCAAAATATATAAAAATAATTTACCCAAAATGTGCCCGAACTGTGTAGAAAATCTCGACTGGTAAGAAACTAAATATTTCTATTCAAGTTGTATGTATATTGTTACGAATTTAGTCTTATTCTAATTACTTCTACTCATTTGTGTTCATTTCTGGGCCAGCTTAATTTGTCGTATACCTTTTAATGTGATTTCAACTGGAAATAATCTAATATTTCATTAAACAGTAATTTTATTCTAATCAACTTTTTTCTTTGAATATCAAGATCCTGGACATAGTGACTCACCCTAGACAACAAAAGAAAAGCCACTTGTATAAATAAAATACACCCCTACATATTTTATGGGGCTTGACCGGGATAATTTTAAATTAAAAAGAAAGTAGTATTGGTAAATAGTCATTGACCCCACACCCAACCTTTCGCCTGTAGAAAAATTATCTACCAGATAATATAAACGAACTTTAGTTTGATAACTAGTGTGTCAACCTGATACAAATTGGATTCCAGATTATCATGATTATCCTCTTCATCGGGTGAAATAATGCCATCCTGCCACGAATACCATTTGTTTTTACTTCTTCTAATTGCCGTCCTGGCAATAGAATTTCTTCAGTGAATGCCGTCCTGGTAAAATAATTTTTTCAGTGAATGCCGCTCTGGTGAAATACCCTTCAGTGAATGCCGTCCTGGTGAAAT
>BMAU01000013.1:0-73787 GCA_019973935.1 Trichonephila clavipes | reverse complement strand
TAACTATATACAATATTCCATATTGCAATATCTTATCATTTTTTTATCCCTTATTATAACAATTTAATGTTAAAAAAGTGAATAAATGTCATTGCCAAATAATTACAGCGCACTTTAAGCATAAAAACATGGTTTTTATTAACTGGGGTCAATTTGACCCAGCCTGCAGTTTTACGTATACCGAAACTGCCGCAGTTCTAGTGTTAAACTATGAAATATTTAACTACAACAAACAAATCAAAATACTGGCAATTTTTAAAATAATCCAAATTTTTTATTTGATTGCACTAACTTTTAAGCCCAAAAGATTTTCTTAAGTATATAGTTAGGATCATTAAACACTTAATTAGTTTCTTTATTTCTAAAAATAATAATGAAAGCATTTTACAATAATGAACTTATTTTTGAAGAAATTTGCAGAAAATATTTTTAAAACATTTTCCCTATGGTAAGATATTATTAAGATTATTCTGTATTTCATATTCAATATAAAAAAATTTAACAAAAAATTCAAACAAATTAATATATTTTACCAGTAATTAAATTTAAGCATAAATATACTGATATATGCTTAATATTACAGGTTATTAAACAAATGTATCTTTAAATTTACTTGTAGGCTTAAAATTAGAAAATGACATTAAAAAATTCATTAATTTTTTAAAAAATTACTTTTTTAAAAGCTGAAAATAGAGTGTATTTCTGAACAATGTTTTATTTCTTATTTTCCTTGTATATATTTTTTATGGGTAAGATATAAAAAATAAATAGATATTAATTTACAATAAATATGATTACTTTTTTTAATAATATACAAAACTTATGAATTGAAAATTTGTTTATGTAGTTTAAAAAGTACGCTGAAAGAAGAATATCCATTTGACAAATTTTCCATATAACGAACGACTTCATTTAATAGAGGTGTGACTGTGTATTTACATTATATACCAGTATTGAATATATAAACACAATATCTTCTAAAACTTAAGCATGTTTAAATATATCGCATTTAAGAGTAAACTATTTTCCAATGTGTTACTTTAAAAATATCTAACATAAAACAGAACATAAAATTCCTTCATTAAATCTATAATTAAATTTTAACTTTAAATCACAATTTTGATCCCCAAGCCAAAATTATGTTTCAAGAAATAATTTGTAAAACGTTATCTAATCAAATCTTTCGTACATTTCCCTCACTAATAGATATGAAAGATACAAAATCCCATTCATAGTCACATACCAATCTGCAGCCCTATTAGAGAAAAAAAAAACATTCATAGTCACGCAAAAGTAGTTTTTACTTTCAAAACTCTACAAATGCAAAAAGCAAGTTTGAATGAAATTTCCATATCCTCCTAATTTATTACAATACTTTACTATAGAACTTAATCCTAAGTTTTAAATGATTCTTTGATCATGTTTAATTTATATTTCAGGAATTAAAATCACAATAAAAATGTCAAAAATTAAAACGTATGAAAGTCTAAAAGGATAAAAAACTTTAATTCTTGACCAAAATTAATGTATAACAATTTTTTAAGGATAAAATACAGCTTCAGCCACAAATTATTTGAAATATTTTTAAAATTTTCTTTCATGTTTGTAGTGAGAGAAAACACTTCTTCCCTCTGCAATAATCCAAAAAAAAAAGCTAATTAATATTAAATTAATTTTAAAAATACATTGTACTGTTCTATTAATATTTCCATAACAAAAACGGTGTAATTTCTTTCAAGGATAGTAAAAATGTTACAAAAGAATGACAAATTATTACTAATATATATATTAAAAAAAATTCTTAAATAGTTTAATAGATTTTATGATACTGCACACAACGATTAATAATTCAAAACATATAAAAAAGATAATTTTAAAAGAAAAACAATTCGTGTTAAAAATAAATTTTTTTTTAAAACTTGCATTTTATAATAGTTAATTATACATTTAAATATATCTTTTGACACATTTTATGAATAATTATACAATTATACATAAATTTACAATGAGTATTAAAAACAATTTTTATATTAAAACAACTAGTCAATACTTAACATTAAAAATTAATTCCATTAAATTACTAATCTGCAGCATTTAAAATGACCAGAAATTTTCAAAAATATACACATACATCCAAAAATGTTTATAAATTTAAAAAAAAAACATAATAAATTATTAAAAAATAATTTATAATTATTAATTAAGTAATAATTTATAATTACATATCACAACTTTTAATAATTATATGTAAACATGCAGAACTTTTCACAAAAACATACATACTTATCACATTCAAAATTCCATTAAAATACAAGTCCATCCATCAAATTAATTCCATTAAAATACAAGCATTTAAATTGACTAGAGAAATTTTCAAAAATATACATATACATTCAAAAATATCTGTAAATTTAAAAGAAAAAACCAATTATTATTTTTAAAATAATTATTAAATTATAAATTATTATTATTATGAATACATTTTTAATAATTGCAAGTAAACATGCAGAATTGATCACAAAAAAGAGATTTAATATTTCTCTGAATTTACTATATTTCATCAGAATTTTGCACACACACACACAATATATATATTAATTCAAAGTGAATCTTACCATAACAAGAATTTGATAAAATTCCTAAACATTGCCATGATTAAAGCTAAGTATCTCAATTAACCTTAGTATCTCAAAATTCTAAACAGACAGAATACGAGCTTTTTTAACAAGAAGAAAGACATATTACAACAAGTTATTTTCAGGAAATATCAGTGTGTGAAAGGGAAAGGAAGGAAACAGGTTGAAAAGATTGTCTTGCAAGAAGGGAGATGTGACCTACAGAGATATATGTGTCATGGTCCAAAGCTTCAGAAAGAAAAATGACTCAATTTGATGCACTGCAATCAAAAATTATTTATCCCAGATTAGTACCAAGAAATATCAGGTACAGCAACAACCATTCAATGCTTGACTAAACACAAAACTTGTTCACAAGAGAGGCTCCCAGGACCATTAAATAACATGGATATAAATCAACAGCAGAAAAGATATTACCAATGCAAGAACAAACACACAGCTTAAGATTTTTATTTCTTTATTTATTGCTTAGAGGTCAGATTCTTTCACTTACCACTGTTAAGAAATGACAGTTGTTAGAAAAACTTATAGATGTGATAATTGAAATTTTTGGAATGAGCAAAATTTCATGCTGAGCTGATGCAAACCTAAAAAATAAAATTCCCATCATTAATATATATATATATATATATATATATATATATATATATATAACAATTACATTTACATTTACATACACAACAATTTTTCCATGCATATATAAATACAGTTAAGAGTTAATATTCTAGTAAAAGAGTAAAGTTTTCAGAAAGATACAAAAATAAAAGTTTTTAACTATTATGTTTATATTTTTTCCACAAAATCTTCAAATAAGTTTAATCTTTTAATTATTTTTAAGTATATCGTATTTTTAATAAGCTCATAATAAATACAAAAAACCTCTTACATGCTCATGTATCAATGTTTAAAAATTAAAGGAAATTATAAATTAGATTTCCATTAATTCAATTAATTTATAGATACTAAGCATTCATTTACACTTTAGCTTCTTATTTTGATCAAAATTTTTTTACTTAATTCATTGAGCTAAATATACATATTATTTATCATACTATGACACCTAAGCATACTTCTTATGATTACTAAAATATTTACACAATACAGAAATAAAACATAGTAAGTTAAGGAATAAATAAAATTTGATTGTCTCATATATATATATTATTGAAGTTCAAGTTTTGAGACATTGAAAAACTTTTTAGAAACAATTATTAAAAGTTTAGATTGAGTAAATATACACATCTTAAATTGTATTTAAAATATAAGATTACCATTTTAAGCCGGAAATATTTAATAGATTTATGCTCAATCAACAGTATCATAGCTAAAAATTAGTCATTTTAATAAAACAGAAAAAAATGACAATTTAATATGTTTATTTTTTAAGGATAAATTTGTATTTGTTCACAAAAAAGCAAAATTTATTCACCCAGCTGTTTAAAAAATCTATATTAATAATCTATATAAATAAATCTATAAGCATAATGACCTAAGGCATAAATAATTAAAAAGTAAGAAGAATGCAATTTGAAAGAAAATGCTTTTCTTAAATGTAATTTTAAGAACTTGGTTATATCTGATTATTTTATAAAGAAAAAAGTTTATTCTCTCAGTTTTTCATTTCCCTTTTTATTTTACTGACCTCCAGAAAGAATTCATAGAAGAATTCTGAACATATGGTCTTTTTTTAGTTGTTGTTGTTCTCGTGTCCATGAATAAATGCAGTAGATATCACTAAATTCCGTCGAAAGTCTTGATCACTGCCTCTGCTATTCTGGGAGCATCAGGGCTGTACAGGAGTTCCCGCAAAGAGTCCCTCAGAGGGACCATTCCCATTTTTAGTAACTTTGTTGCGACGGTTGGGCATTCCAAGATGTGATTGGGCGTCAGTTGAAGATTTGGGCAGTGTTTGCATTGAACATATGATCTTGTCTTGTCTGGGTGAATCTTCATGCCCTTAAGGTGTTCAGTTCTCAATCTGGCAATTGTGGATGTTATAATTCGGGGACAGTCAAATTCCGTAACTAGGGGTTTTTTGAAAGTGTGATTCATAATTCTGTCTTTTTTTTAGTAAGATTTTAAATATAGGATTTTATAGCCATTCTCAGTATTTATGTACTATTGTAACAATGCCAATGTTCAAGATAACTCGCCAGTTGGCAATCCTAATTTCGCATGTGTTGTAAGCAATGCATTCACAACTATGTTCTTCGTTTCACATAATATTGCCAATACGGTTATGATAACACGTAAGTACCCAATTATCTATAGTGGTATTTAAGTAGTTTTTCCTCAAACTTTTACCATCTTTAAAAGAACGATTGAAATAAATAATGTTACAGGAAATCATTTCACTTCATGAGATGTTTAAAAACTCCACACATTCTCTTTTTAAAATTCTCTTTTTGTTATTTATAGTTCCTAAATTCATTTAGAAAATACTTTAAACATTATTAATTATTCATTAAGGTTTTCTATACTTTGGAAGTTCCCTAACAAATAGATGAAAAAAAAGTAATGAGAAAGAAAACTGACAAAAATGACATTGCATTAACTAATATATATATAAATGTACAGTTCAATATTAAATTATCAATTGTCTTTGACACAGAAGAGGACTGAAAAACTTGTATTGATTCTAAAATTTTGATAAATAACATGTAAAAAATTTAACTGTAATTGACTTTGAAATACAGGACTTGAAGGAAATATATATATATGATATATATTATATATATTTTCAGAATTTTTAAGATTTCCAATATATATATATTGAAAATCTCAAAATTCATGCAATAAAAAAGTTATTAAGGATCCAAAAATAGTTCCAAAATATAGCAAATAAAATAAAAATACAAGAACTATAGTAACAATAACAAAGTAGTAATAAATAAAAATATTTCTTTGAACAAGGAAACCTGATCAATAGTTATGACAGATTTACAAAGTCTGTAGATCAGTTAGTTAAAAAGTGACATATCTTTAAAAAGTTCTTGTTTTAGTAATTAACTGTGTATTTTTTACCCATTTATTTAAGTTATGTTTTGTCACAAGTTTTTTTTATGCAAAATAGTTCAATTTTGTACAAAGTGGAATAATTAAATTTATATCTAATATGAGGACAGACACACAAAGTTTCATATCATAATTTCTCATTTTTTTTATATTAAAAATAAAAATTTCTTATTTATTCATGGTTTTAACGAAATAACGAAAAAAAACGGTATCTAATATGCTATGAAGAAGTGGAATCAGATTTTTCTTTGGAGGTGATATATTATGAATTTTTTACATAATTATATTTTAAATGGATTAAGTCAGGGTTGGACAATTTGTTTTGGCTCATGGACCACATTGTGAGTGCAGAGAATACCAGAGCACCTTCTTAAAATGTGTGATTGCATTCATTATAAAAAAATAATAAATGTGTTAAATAAATTAATGGCAGTATTATTCAATTTATTCACTTTGCTTCTTACCTATAACTGCAAGCATATTTAATTTTAGAAACAGTTTAATAAGACAAATGTACCCCATCATGCTTTTCGACATTTTTTTTTTTTTTAATCAGGAGCTTGTTTAAATTCTCAAGAGAGCCTGAAAGCTTATGACATCTTGTTGTACTTGGATTTATAAAATTATGTGATTTTTATGTAAAAATTTCACGCAAATATATATATATATATATATGTTGACTAAAATTTAAAGAACCATTCCTCACCAAATTTCTTCATACATGGACATTTTTCAGCTGACAAAGGTTTAAAAGACAAAGGTTTGAAAAAGTCAATGTCATAGCATTAATCATTTTCTTGGCACTGTGATCCAACTGCAAGTGAATAAGTTCAAGCTGTGGTTCCTCAGGTGCTATATCAATATATGCAGCAATGGAATAACAGAGCAAATTGCACTTAGGGTCAATTTTCTTATAATCTTGAAATCTTGTGACCTCGGCCTCAAAATTTTGCATATGTTCTCTTGATAGAAACACTTCCAGTTACATATTTTGTTTTCCTAATATTGAAAACTATAAGACTAATATTCGATCGTGCATGGGAAAGAAATCTCAGTTCAAAACAAATTTTTTCGACTGTCTTGGCAGAAGGCAAAAAAACTCTTTGGTGGCTACTACTTGTCCACCCCTGGATTAAGTACACGATTTTTTTTATGTCAATACTCATAATGCAACATGTATTTCAGTATTTTTAAGCTATTCGCTAAAAAGACATTTGTATTTCTTATAACTAATAATCCAAGGTGCAGCACAAGAACCTCTTGTAAACAGCTGATGTGACATGTGAGCACTTCTCACAATGTATACTGTAAAGTAAAAGTTTCATGTAACTATTATGACGATTTCAATAAAGAAAAAATTATATATATTGCATAAGAGTACAATATTCACAACTCAAATTAAAACTCCCTTATCAGTCGAAGTAGTAACAAGCAAGAGTGCCACATTTTTTAACATATTGTATGGGAAAGCAATTTTCTAGATAAGCAAACTGAGATTGACAGTCTTAAATTCGAAGATATTTTGATGCTTGCATATTAAGCCTATACCATTGGCCAACTTTAGCAAATTTCAATAAATTGTTTGCATAAGAAAATGCTAAGGAATAAAAATATTGCAACAAGCACTTGAATAGCTAGTCCTGAGTGAGACCTGTATCAAAATTCCTTGGAGGTACTTTTCTAAGAACTTTTAACATTTTATAATTTTTTGCTTACACCTTTTGGGACCCTGAATCATTAATACAACTGATACAGAAGCATATACTCCCCAGGCTGCAACTATTAAAACTTTGGGTAATTAATCATTGGAACAAAGTTAAAACACAAATGCCAAAATTTTCATGTTTTTACTTTTTATTAAGTACTTACATATATTATCGCAACTGTATTGGCAACATTACATGAAATGAAGCACATGATTGCCAATTCAGGGAGTACAACACATGTGAAATAGGTGTTGCTAACTTGGTGAGTTACCTTGAAAGTAGGCATTGTTGTAATAGTACGCAAGTACCTTTATTGGTAAACAAACAGTCAAAAAAAAGACTATACTCCTTTTGATACAGTTGTTTCAAAATTAAAATATTAGGTTGGGGAAAAAGAAATCCATTATTTTTGCATGAAATTCAAGACTTTATTTAACATATTTCGGATTGTCCAATTTGGGTCAAATATGCACCATTTTGTTGTATAATTTGAAGCCATTTTAAGGTAGCTTCATAATGCATCTCTCATAGAAGTCTTGGTCCTTATTGGCAAAAAACTCTAGTAATCGATTTTCGCAATCTTTTCTTGATCCCAATTTTTTATCACTCAGGAAAATTTGCAATGCAAGAAAAAGGTGGTAATCGCTCGGTGTCAGGTCCAGACTATATGCCGGATGCATTAAAACTTCCTAACCAAGCTCCGAGAGTTTCTGGCGAGTCACTACAGATGTGTATGGCCTAGCGTTGCCCTGATGGAACACAACACCTCTTCTGTAGGCCGATTCTGGTCAATCACTAGCTTCAAACGGTCCAGTCCTTGACAGTAAATATCTGAATCTAGTGTTTGGTCATACAGAAGAAAAAACAGCAATAGAATTTTTTTGGTGTAAACTGTCGCTTTGACAACGAGCATAAATTTGAAATGGTTTGATTGGTACTTCACGAGATATCGACACAACAGCCATCTATCGAAAAAATAATGGATTTCTTTTTTCCCAACCTAATATTTATCTTTGAAAATTCAGATTACATTGAAAAAAGGCATAAAGAAAAAAAACTTGTAATTAAATACAAGAAATTGGAGATATTGACAAACAGAAATAGGATAGAACTAGAAATCATAAACAGAGTTCCATGAAGCAATTTCAAAAATTGGTGCATTCTATAATTTTGGAAAGTTTCAGCAATATAATTGTGGTAATAAAAAATTTAAAACAGAAAAGGGTTATTTTATTATACTGTTTTAGAATACAGAATCATAACAATTTGGTTTTTAAATTAAAATCATTGCTTTTCTACATATATCATTCACAGCTTCTCTCTTTATATACTTTTTCATTAACAAGATGTTAAAATTCTGATTTAAATCACCAGTTCTATGTTCTTTATTAATATCACATTAAAAATAAATACTTTATTAAGTTTCATGCTTTCTGAGTAGTGCAATGAAATTATACTAGTAAAAAATATATTCAATTTGATTCTTTTTACTAGCAAAATTTTCATTATTTTATGTTTCTTAAAAATTCAATATAAAAAAAATTGGTACTTACATATTGTAGCAACTGTATTAATGATATCATAAGAAACATAGCATGTTGTTGCTGATTCAGCATATACTACACATACAAAATTGAGGTAGCCAACTTGGTGAGTTATCTTGAACGATGGCATTGTTGCGATAATATGCAAGTACCAAAAAATTTTATCTTCAACAAGTTTATCATTTTTAGATTTTAAAAAATTTGACATGACATTCACCAATAGTTATTCCTTATAAATTTTACATGTGATTACAAATATTTTTCATCAACTTATATCTAATCATTTTTAAAAAAATCAATTGTGTGCTTTTAAAACTACAATTTAATTTTAACTTTTCCATCTCTTTCATGTTACATTTTATTTTCACACCTCAGATTATTCTTAAGGTACACAATTTTCAGATACGGAAATAAATTCTGGATAAAAACACAATTTCAATGAGTTTAAATTAAAGAAGCAACATATTGTCAATTAATAAAACAAGATTGATTTTATTTAAAATAGAAAATTGTACATTATCAAATATCATGCTAATTCACATATAATTCACTAATATTTGGAACATTTTACTCAAATCATCATAAAAGTGTAGCTTGGGGTTGGGGACACTTGGCGCAGTCCTTTTTGATAACTAAAAGTGGTTGCCAAGTTACTTTTTTGAAATTATTTATTATTTGATATCTCGCCATGACATTTAGAAAAAAAATCGCCAAATCCGAAGAAAAATTACTAAATTCAAAGTGGTCTCCCTAAACACTTGAACAAACTCGTCTCATGATTTGAACACAAATAATATCTTACTTTTTTTAGAACTCTAATATAATTAAATAGTTCAACAAAATAAATTTCTTTAAGAAAATTTTCATTAATTAGATGAATTTCTTAAAAATTTAAAATGCTCATTTTTAATTGAATCACACTACTATTCAACTAAGATTTTTTAACTTTTAATCCATTTTTTCCATCAAATATTTAGAAAACTTTAAAAAAAAAAAAATTTTACAATTTTCAATATGTAACACTCATTAGTCATTATTTAATTAGATGTTTGTAGTAAACTGAACAATTTTAATGCGAATGGAAGAATTTTGAACCTTCTAAAACTAAAAATAGAAATAATTAACCCAAGCAAATGTTTTACTTTTACATTATATTTTATAAAAAATAAAAACATTTTTTAAAAACATGCAACAAATGTTAAAAAGACAAATATTTGAGATACACAGATAAAATAACTGTACAAATTATATTATAGGAGAAAATGGATAAAACAAATTAATGTGACCAACTTAAGATTTTTGTCCCCACAGCAATAGAAACACAAAACATCAGTAACTTACAGAAAAGGAATGATCAAAATCGCTAAGAAAAAAGTACTTACAAGAATTTGTTTGAAAAAAGTGTGCGCTGACACACTTTTTAATTTGCTTTTTATAAATAAGCTGCCTCTCAAAACTAACAAAAACTTCAAGATACTAATTAATCTTGAATTAAAATGAAGAATATATTCATTTTGAGGTAATATAAACGTAATTAAAAACAATTTATATATTTCAAAGCTTCCTTGCAAAACCAATATGAAATGCTAGTTTCAGAAAGACGGAACCCACCAAAAAATGCAATTATTTTTTATTAACTAAAATTAACTTTTGTGTATACCCATGCCATTTTGACATTTAAAACACCTCTTTGTATACAACAAGCAGAGGTTTAACGTCAATATTGTGAATCTCTATCTCTGAAGACGTCAGTAGCAAATCGGCGGTGACGTTCCGGAAGTGTTGATTTCCTTTTGCAATGGCAGTGGCAAAACTGTTGCAGTTTTTGTATCATTCACCGGTGTACGTTGTATAACAGCGCTTGCTCAGAAATTCAGGAGCATGCGCAATGGTGAAATGAATGTTCCACTCATTTTCTTGGAGTTGCAACCTGTTAGCCTTCACAAAATGAAAGAGGAAAGAAGAAAAATATGATTTGCGCCATTTTAATACAGCATTAAATATGAAAAATGTTTCATTTCGAAACTTTCAAAGAACACTTTTCTAAGAATCTATGTCATGAAAAATCATATATTGAAGTATTATCATTCTGAACAAATATTTTTAAATTAAAAGATACGTAAACGAAGTTTTTTATAAAAAAATTAAACATACTATTAGTATTAAAATATGCAATTGTGATGAAAATTCTTCAAATGTAAGAGCAACTTCACTTAGAGGGGGATAAAGATTTTTTAACATCAAATACATTTTCGCCAAATGAACTTCATCACCGAGGCTCCTTGGCAATACCCTTGAGAAGAATCTGTCTGAGGTTATCTTTTGTAAGAGGATTCACTTTCTCTGTATAGTACAGTCGGTCGAAAAAATAGCTGAGCACCGTGACCCTTTCAAAAAATGATTGGAAATGGAAAACGACCTTTTTTTGAAATGACCTTTGTTGAAACCCTCTCACTTGAAATTCATCATGAACACCATCTCACTTGAAATTCATCATGAACACTGTCTCATTTGAAACCATCTCACTTGAAATACATCATGAAAACTGTCTCATTTGAAACCCTCTCATTTGAAACGAAAAAAGTCTCATTTGAAATTCATCATGAAAACCGTCTCATTTGAAACCATTTCACTTGACATTCATCATGAACACTGTCTCATTTGAAATCCTCTCCTTTGAAACCCTCTCGCTTGAATCAATCTCCACACCGTATTTTTGTTCCCCCCCCTTTTTTTCGTTTTCAACGACTCTTTTTATATGACTCTTGTCCATTTTGCACCCACTTTTTATCCAAACCCTGCCTTTAACGTTTCCATCCCCAAGAAACGTTCAAACGGTTCTTTTTGTATGAATCGTGTCTATTTTCACCCGTTTTTATACCCCAACGTTGTGTTTAGGGTCTCGATTCCTGTATGAAGCAAAGTTCTACTGAGAGAGATCATGAACAAAATAAAATTTTTCAAATTTCCACCAAAAGATTTTTCAGGGGCGAGAGAAAATTTTTCATTCCACCCCAGAGCGACGATTGAGACAGGGGTCATCCACAAATGAAATGCTGGACAGGTCCAATGAAACAGAGGTCTCCCAAAAATAGTTTTAACACGGGGGTCCAATGACATGTTGGACAGGTCCAAAGAAACAGAGGTCTCCCAAAAATAGTTTCAAAACGGGGGTCCAATGACATGCTGGACGGGTCCAATGACATGTTGGACAGGTCCAATGACATATTTGGTGAGAGGGCCACGTCATTCCAATCTAGGTGACGATTCACAGTGATGCATCTAGGGGGACCACCTCATTCCAATCTAGGTGACGATTCACAGTGATACATCTAGGTGAGAAGGCCTCCAATCTTGGAAACGATTCACAGTGATGCATCTAGATGAGAAGGGGAGATTCAAAGGTTCCAATCTTGGTGTATGAATGGACCAATCTTGGTGTATGAATGAACCCGAAAAAAGAAGGGGGAACTGACCCCCTATTTACGGTCTTGAAGATTTTTGCTAAAAAACATTTACTGTTAAAACTGCCAGAATTTGAGATGGAAACAAGACTCCAAATCCTGACAGTCTTAACAAAAAGCATTTAGCCATTCAAAAGCACTCCGAGGTAAAACTGCTGGCCTTTTATACTCTAATGAGGTCACGTGAAACAATTTCTTTTGGCTGGTCCTTCCAACGTTGTCTTGAAACACCGAATTGATTCGATTGGCCCAGAAAGATTATTCAGCCTAAATGAGCGCACATTAGCTGAGCGATCCAAACTTGGTATACCCGAAAAAAAAAAAAAAGGGGGCCGAGTCAACTCGACTCGATCCCCCTTTTCCAATTTTTTTTTACAAAATTGAAACGCCAAAGTTGGGTTCAAAGGATATTCTGACGCGTGACTCGATTCGACCCAGATTTCTAAATACGGTAGTGGTGGTCCAACAAGTGTTGTACCGAAATCATTCTGACAAAAAAATGAGAATTATTCATTATTTATTGAAAAATATATACAATGAACTACTGGCAACTATTGACAGATCCATGGGTTGGATGGCTCAGATAGATTATTGACCGATAGAACTATTGACAGACAGATCCATGGGTTGGATGGGTTTAAACTGATATTTTTGACACACAAGAGTTTAGTCTGGGCATGGTCAAGTCCATAGGCTCCATTTCAAATTCATCCAGGAAGGAGAAGAGATCTCCATCAAAAATAGAGGGTACCGTGTGAAGCAGCTGGAGTTCTTGGGGTCCAAATGCAAACGAAATGAGCTGGTCGAATGCATCTGTCGACTCCAAAGGGTCCAACATGTCGAGCTCTGGGAGAAGCTGCATAGGTTCTGGGAGACTCTGCACAGGTGGAATCTGCACAGGTGACTGTGGTACTTGTGACACTGGAATCTGCACAGGTTCTGATACATGTAGAATCTGCATAGGTGGCTGTGGGACTTGTGACACTGGAATCTGCACATGTTGTGGAACATTTGGAATCTGCACAGGTGGCTCTAGGACTTGTGTTACTGGAATCTGCACAGGTGGCTCTGAGACATGGGACACTGGAATCTGCACAGGTTCTGATACATGTAGAATGTTCATAGGTTCTGGGAGAATCTGCATAGGTGGCTGTGGGACTTGTGACACTGGAATCTGCACATGTGGCTCTGAGACATGGGGCACTGGAATCTGCACATGTTCTGGAACATCTGGAATCTGCACAAGTGGTATCTGCACAGGGGGTTCTGGGACTTGTGACACTGGAATCTGCACAGGTGATTGTGGGACAAGTGGAATCTGCACAGGTTCTAGGACATCTGGAATGTGCACAGGTGGTTGTGGAATCTGCACAGGTGGCTCTAGGACATCTGGAATCTGCACAGGTGATTGTGGGACATCTGGAATCTGCACAGGTTCTAGGACATCTGAATCTGCACAGGTGATTGTGGGAAAAGTGGAATCTGCACAGGTGATTGTGGGACATCTGGAATCTGCACAGGCTCTAGGACATCTGGAATTTGCACAGGTGGTTGTGGAATCTGTACAGGGGCCATCGGTAGCTCAGATCGTCTGGACACAAGTCTTATGACGGGAGTGATGCGCACTCGTTTCTTGGGTAGAGCTTTTTCCTCCAAAGGTCGCTTTTCGGCCGGTACATGAATCGGGGTAGGTGGAGGTAGCTTGTAAGGAGTTTGATTAAACTTTTTCATTTTCCGGAAATCTCCCACGTGGAATCCCTTCTGAATGAGCTGGGGGAGAAGGGATTCGGGGATAATGTCAGAACCAAAGGCGGTTTTTTGAACCGTCAACACAATGTAGTGTGTTCCAGCCGGGATCGGGATACGCCGTGTGGGGCTCCAAGATGGTTCGATGGTAGAGCATTTGGTCATGGGGCTCAAAACTTCTCCAAATCACATTGGGTTGGGCTCGGCACTTGAGACTGGAGGTTGGCAATTCATAGATCAACATGGGTACATGCGTCGTTTGAATCAAGTGAATCTCTCGAGATTTCACCGTTCGCAAGCCAAAGGTAAAGTCTTTTTGGCAAAAAATTGTTGTTGTAAATGTAAACCATTCTCTTGTCGGTATTTTTGAGCAGTCTGTCTGGATTTCTCAACAGGCCTTTTGGATGTTTTTTCCCACATCACGTCATTGGGTCTAAATTCATTGACATGCTTTGCCTCCATGACGGCCCGTTTGAAATTGTCCAACCACGTCTTTTTGATGCCAATGGTCTTTACAAAACAGAACAAACACTCGTTTGGCGGTGGGCTCTGGTAGATGATACCAGCTCGGACTTGGCCCTGCCGAGCAGCATATTCCAATGCATCGGGTTTATCGGGCAGCGTCACGGACACCACTGTGGTAGAAAGTTGCTCGGGGAAGGCATCATTTGGGTCCATGACGAATGAAAAGTATTTAAAGCACCTCTCGTTTTTATACGTTTCAAACAGGATGCGATTCAACAAGGATTGCAAAAGGAAGCCGTGGCGTCTTTAAATGTGTCCGTCACAGTACCAACACGGATGGACGATCACCAGAGATGAGCGGTCAAACTTTGAGTGTGAAAAAAATCTTGGGAGTAAAAAGTTTTAAACTATACTACGTCACTCTACCAACATGGATGGACGATCACCATGGATGAGCGGTTAAACCTAGAGTGTGGAAAAACTCTTAAGACAATCGTGAAGAGTAAAAGTTTTAAAGTATACTAAAAAAAATTTTTTTAGTGAAAACTTTATTTTTTCTGCCCGAGTCCTTTTTAAATTTTTTACAATTCATTCTTTCAATTTTCGACCCTGGTGGCGAGACAACTCTTGTGCTTCCCAATACGCTTTGGAAGCCAACCTTGGCGTCTAGAGCAGCCCAAAAAAATGGGAGAACTGGTCCAGAGCTATGCTCCTTTCCAGTTCTCCCATTTTTCTGGGGCTCATCACGGTCTCTAGGATGTTCTCAATGGGTTGGGTGCCCTGCAGAGGGGACAGGTATTACTCACATCCAAGTGTTGCAACAAACATTGCAAGTGAAACTCATGGCCACAGTGTGTCTTTTCTGGCCAGTGCATCGGACTCAGACAGATGGAGCATACGTCGGGGACTTGAAACACGGTATCGGGCCATTTCTCTGCATAACATCCATCCAACACCGCTTGAGCCAATAGAGTCCACGTGGTCAAGTTTTGCGGACCCTGTCGTTTCAAGCCTTATATGCCAAACGGTATAAGCTGGATTTGGCATACAGAGTCCAAAGGGCTTGAATGAAGGCTCCTTTTCCTTTGGAAGCCTCCTGCTCCACGTAGTCACTGGACACGTCCTTTGGTTCTGAACGAGCAAAGGCTCTGACGCGAAGAATGTCCAGAGAATGATGATCAGGAACACTTTGGTCAGCAGCTCCCCAATACGCTGTTCAGTGTCAGTGTGGAGGTCAATAATCTCGGGAGGTTGCAAGCCGTTGACAATGATTCGAAACTGCGTCATAAACGTAATGTAATCAGAGAGATGCACTCCCTGGTATTGGATCAGGTAGACTTGAAAGGCGTGCTCTGCCTCCATGTCTATGAGGCAAATGGCTTCCGAGTCCTGTTTTTATACTAGAGAGAAGCAGGAAGTGGCTTTTGATTGGCTCGAGAGAGAAGCAGAAAGGGAGGGGCTATGAAAGACAACAGGGTTGAACCATTATGCACCCAGGCTAGCATAATAGTGTGGGACAAGGTTGGGGGTCACCACGAGGGGTGGAAGACACTAAAAAAATTCCATCGATAAAATATTGGACGGGAGATAATTTGTAGCTCACGCTCACATGGGTGGCAATGGGAGTTCGTTTATAAGACGACAAATTGGAGGCATTCAAAATGATACATAGATTTCCTTTTTTGTTCAGATTTTATTTTCCCTTCAGATTTTATTTTACAGTGAAAAAAAGTTTATCTCTGTGAAGAATTTACATAGTGTCGTGGAAAGCCACTTTTGACATAGTGATACATTGTCTGCCAACGTACGCTATTTTGGTCCGTCATATGCATGGCTCGAGGTAAATATTCCTTTCCATTCTGTAAAATTTCCTCCAATCTTGCTTCGGTGGGCTTGCCGTACAACATTTGTTCTTGAAACACCATCGATTCCAGTAAAACGTGGATGGCACAATCATGGGGTGGTACATCTCCCCGACCACTCACTAAGCAATCTGGTTGACAAGAGCATGGAGCCGAAACGACTGGCATGGCGGTACGATAAATTGTCAAGATAAATGATCAAAGAGGTGTCCAGGATAAAATTTCAAAATGAATTGATTCTTAAAATAGAGATGGTATTCTCCCACATTGACAACTGGCTTTTGTCAAACAATCCTTGTGATGTATTGATCCATCCCGTACAACCAGATGATCCAATTGTTTCACAATAAAATACTTTTCGGGTTCGTTAAATAAAAATAACATTCACAAGTGTCTGGACCTTCAGTGCAGTTTTCCGTACTCCAGATGCAGTCCGTAATGTGAAATCCATTTTCATTCTTTACCACCTTGACTGAACAGGATACATTTTCAAGAGTTCTTGAAATTTCAATATACCCGCTAAACATTCCAATCTTCGTTTATAAGACGACAAATTGGAGGCATTTTCTTGAAGCATGCCTGAGACAATGTTTTTTCCAATTCAGAGATTAAAAGTTTTCAAGGAAAAGGCCATAATTATGAGTGCTTTCAAAACAGCAAATTGAACTAGCATTTCAACTGAGGAATAAGTTTAGAGCTGCAAAAAACATTCTTTATAAACACATTAAAAAATCTTTTAGTTTAGTTTAGTTTACTAAACATTTTATAAGCTCAGTGCATCTCTATTTTAAGAATCAATTCATTTTGAAATTTTATCCTGACACCTCTTTGATCATTTATCTTGACAATTTATCGTACCGCCATGCCAGTCGTTTCGGCTCCATGCTCTTGTCAACCAGATTGCTTAGTGAGTGGTCGGGGAGATGTACCACCCCATGATTGTGCCATCCACGTTTTACTGGAATCGATGGTGTTTCAAGAACAAATGTTGTACGGCAAGCCCACCGAAGCAAGATTGAGGAAATTTTACAGAGTGGAAAGGAATATTTACCTCGAGCCATGCATATGACGGACCAAAATAGCGTACGTTGGCAGACAATGTATCACTATGTCAAAAGTGGCTTTCCACGACACTATGTAAATTCTTCACAGAGATAAACTTTTTTTTCACTGTAAAATAAAAATCTGAAGGGAAAATAAAATCTGAACAAAAAAGGAAATCTATGTATCATTTTGAATGCCTCCAATTTGTCGTCTTATAAACGAACTCCCATTGCCACCATGTGAGCGTGAGCTACAAATTATCTCCCGTCCAATATTTTATCGATGGAATTTTTTAGTGTCTTCCACCCCTCGTGGTGACCCCCAACCTTGTCCCACACTATTATGCTAGCCTGGGTGCATAATGGTTCAACCCTGTTGTCTTTCATAGCCCCTCCCTTTCTGCTTCTCTCTCGAGCCAATCAAAAGCCACTTCCTGCTTCTCTCTAGTATAAAAACAGGACTCGGAAGCCATTTGCCTCATAGACATGGAGGCAGAGCACGCCTTTCAAGTCTACCTGATCCAATACCAGGGAGTGCATCTCTCTGATTACATTACGTTTATGACGCAGTTTCGAATCATTGTCAACGGCTTGCAACCTCCCGAGATTATTGACCTCCACACTGACACTGAACAGCGTATTGGGGAGCTGCTGACCAAAGTGTTCCCTGATCATCATTCTCTGGACATTCTTCGCGTCAGAGCCTTTGCTCGTTCAGAACCAAAGGACGTGTCCAGTGACTACGTGGAGCAGGAGGCTTCCAAAGGAAAAGGAGCCTTCATTCAAGCCCTTGGACTCTGTATGCCAAATCCAGCTTATACCGTTTGGCATATAAGGCTTGGAAACGACAGGGTCCGCAAAACTTGACCACGTGGACTCTATTGGCTCAAGCGGTGTTGGATGGATGTTATGCAGAGAAATGGCCCGATACCGTGTTTCAAGTCCCCGACGTATGCTCCATCTGTCTGAGTCCGATGCACTGGCCAGAAAAGACACACTGTGGCCATGAGTTTCACTTGCAATGTTTGTTGCAACACTTGGATGTGAGTAATACCTGTCCCCTCTGCAGGGCACCCAACCCATTGAGAACATCCTAGAGACCGTGATGAGCCCCAGAAAAATGGGAGAACTGGAAAGGAGCTTAGCTCTGGACCAGTTCTCCCATTTTTTTGGGCTGCTCTAGACGCCAAGGTTGGCTTCCAAAGCGTATTGGGAAGCACAAGAGTTGTCTCGCCATCAGGGTCGAAAATTGAAAGAATGAAATGTAAGAAAATTTAAAAAGGACTCGGGCAGAAAAAATAAAAGGTTTCACTAAAAAAAAATTTTTTTTTTTAGTATACTTTAAAACTTTTACTCTTCACGATTGTCTTAAGAGTTTTTCCACACTCTAGGTTTAACCGCTTATCCATGGTGATCGTCTATCCATGTTGGTAGAGTGACGTAGTATAGTTTAAAACTTTTTACTCCCAAGATTTTTTTCACACTCAAAGTTTGACCGCTCATCCCTGGTGATCGTCCATCCATGTTGGTACTGTGACGGACACATTTAAAGACGCCACGACTTCCTTTTGCAATCCTTGTTGAATCGCATCCTGTTTGAAACGTATAAAAACGAGAGGTGCTTTAAATACTTTTCATTCGTCATGGACCCGATTGATGCCTTCCCCGAGCAACTTTCTACCACAGTGGTGCCCGTGACGCTGCCCGATAAACCCGATGCATTGGAATATGCTGCTCGGCAGGGCCAAGTCCGAGCTGGTATCATCTACCAAGAGCCCACCGCCAAACGAGTGTTTGTTCTGTTTTGTAAAGACCATTGGCATCAAAAAAAGACGTGGTTGGACAATTTCAAACGGGCCGTCATGGAGGCAAAGCATGTCAATGAATTTAGACCCAACGACGTGATGTGGGAAAAAACATCCAAAGGCCTGTTGAGAAATCCAGACAGACTGCTCAAAAATACCGACAAGAGAATGGTTTACATTTACAACAACAATTTTTTTGCCAAAAAAGACTTTACCTTTGGCTTGCGAACGGTGAAATCTGGAGAGATTCACTTGATTCAAACGACGCATGTACCCATGTTGATCTATGAATTGCCAGCCTCCAGTCTCAAGTGCCAAGCCCAACCCAATGTGATTTGGAGAAGTTTTGAGCCCCATGACCAAATGCTCTACCATCGAACCATCTTGGAGCCCCACACGGCGTATCCGATCCCGGCTGGAACACACTACATTGTGTTGACGGTTCAAAAAACCGCCTTTGATTCTGACATTATAACCGAATCCCTTCTCCCCCAGCTCATTCAGAAGGGATTCCACGTGGGAGATTTCCGGAAAATGAAAAGTTTAATCAAACTCCTTACAAGCTACCTCCACCTACCCCGATTCATGTACCGGCCGAAAAGCGACCTTGAGGAAAAAAAGCTCTACCCAAGAAACGAGTGCGCATCACTCCCGTCATGAGTCGTGTGTCCAGACGATCTGAGCTACCGATGGCACCTGTGCAGATTCCACAACCACCTGTGCAGATTCCAGATGTCCTAGAACCTGTGCAGATTCCAGTGTCACAAGTCCCACAGTCACCTGTGCAGAGTCTCCCAGAACCTATACAGCTTCTCCCAGAGCTCGACATGTTGGACCCTTTGGAGTCGACAGATGCATTCGACCAGCTCATGTCGTTTGCATTTGGACCCCAAGAACTCCAGCTGCTTCACACGGTACCCTCTATTTTTGACGGAGATCTCTTCTCCTTCCTGGATGAATTTGAAATGGAGCCTATGGACTTGACCATGCCCAGACTAAACTCTTGTGTCAAAAATATCGGATTTAAACCCATCCAACCCATGGATCTGTCTGTCAATAGTTCTATCGGTCAATAATCTATCTGAGCCATCCAACCCATGGATCTGTCACTAGTTGCCTGTAGTTCATTGTATATATTTTTTCAATAAATAATGAATAATTCTCATTTTTTTGTCAGAATGATTTCGGTACAACACTTGTTGGACCACCACTACCGTATTTAGAAATCTGGGTCGAATCGAGTCACGCGTCAGAATATCCTTTGAACCCAACTTTGGCGTTTCAATTTTGTAAAAAAAATTGGAAAAGGGGGATCGAGTCGAGTTGACTCGGCCCCCCTTTTTTCGAGTATAACAAGTTTGGATCGCTCAGCTAATGTACGCTCAATTATTCTGAATAATCTTTCTGGGCCAATCGAATCAATTCGGTGTTTCAAGACAACGTTGGAAGGACCAGCCAATAGAAATTGTTTCACGTGACCTCATTAGAGTATAAAAGGCCAGCAGTTTTACTTCGGAGTGCTTTTGAATGGCTAAATGTTTTTTGTTAAGACTGTCAGGATTTGGAGTCTTGTTTCCATGTCAAATTCTGGCAGTTTTAACAGTAAATGTTTTTTAGCAAAAATCCTCAAGACCGAAAATAGGGGGGTCAGTTCCCCCTTCTTTTTTCGGGTTCATTCATACACCAAGATTGGTCCATTCATACACCAAGATTGGAACCTGTGAATCTCCCCTTCTCATCTAGATGCATCACTGTGAATCGTTTCCAAGATTGGAGGCCTTCTCACCTAGATGTATCACTGTGAATCATCACCAAGATTGGAATGAGGTGGTCCCCCTAGATGCATCACTGTGAATCGTCACCAAGATTGGAATGAGGTGGTCCCCCTAGATGCATCACTGTGAATCGTCACCTATATTGGAATGAGGTGGCCCTCTCACCAAATATGTCATTGGACAGTCCAACATGTCATTGGACACGTCCAGCATGTCATTGGACCCGTCCAGCATGTCATTGGACCCCCGTTTTGAAACTATTTTTGGGAGACCTCTGTTTCTTTGGACCTGTCCAGCATTTCATTTTACCTGTCCAACATGTCATTGGACCCGTCCAGCACAGCATGTCATTGGACCCCCAGTGTCATTGGAAAAACTATTTTTGGGAGACCTCTGTTTCATTGGACCTGTCCAGCATTTCATTTGTGGATGACCCCTGTCTCAATCGTCGCTCTGGGGTGGAATGAAAAATTTTCTCTCGCCCCTGAAAAATCTTTTGGTGGGAAATTTGAAAATTTTATTTTGTTCATGATCTCTCTCAGTAGAACTTTGCTTCATACAGGAATCGAGACCCTAAACACAACGTTGGGGTATAAAAACGGGTGAAAATAGACACGATTCATACAAAAAGAACTGTTTGAACGTTTCTTGGGGATGGAAACGTTAAAGACAGGGTTTGGATAAAAGTGGGTGCAAAATGGACAAGAGTCATATAAAAGAGTCGTTGAAAACGAAAAAAGAAGGGGGAACAAAAATACGGTGTGGAGATTGATTCAAGCGAGAGGGTTTCAAAGGAGAGGGTTTCAAAGGAGAGGATTTCAAAATGAGACAGTGTTCATGATGAATGTCAAGTGAAATGGTTTTCAAATGAGACGGTTTTCATGATGAATTTCAAATGAGATTTTTTTCGTTTCAAATGAGAGGGTTTCAAATGAGACAGTGTTCATGATGAATTTCAAGTGAGATGGTGTTCATGATGAATTTCAAGTGAGAGGGTTTCAACAAAGGTCATTTCAAAAAAGGTCGTTTTCCATTTCCAATCATTTTTGAAAGGGTCACGGTGCTCAGCTATTTTTTCGACCGACTGTACTATACAGAGAAAGTGAATCCTCTTACAAAAGATAACCTCAGACAGATTCTTCTCAAGGGTATTGCCAAGGAGCCTCGGTGATGAAGTTCATTTGGCGAAAATGTATTTGATGTTAAAAATCTTTATCCCCCTAAGTGAAGTTGCTCTTACGTTTGAAGAATTTTCATCACAATTGCATATTTTAATACTAATAGTATGTTTAATTTTTTTAAAAAAAACTTCGTTTACGTATCTTTTAATTTAAAAATATTTGATTAGAATGATAATACTTCAATATATGATTTTTCATGACATAGATTCTTAGAAAAGTGTTCTTTGAAAGTTTCGAAATGAAACATTTTTCATATTTAATGCTGTATTAAAATGGCGCAAATCATATTTTTCTTGTTTCCTCTTTCATTTTGTGAAGGTTAACAGGTTGCAACTCCAAGAAAAATGAGTGGAACATTCATTTCACCATTGCGCATGCTCCTGAATTTCTGAGCAAGCGCTGTTATACAACGTACACCGGTGAATGAAACAAAAACTGCAACAGTTTTGCCACTGCCATTGTAAAAGGAAATCAACACTTCCGGAATGTCACCGCCGATTTGCTACTGACGTCTTCAGAGATAGAGATTCACAATATTGACGTTAAACCTCTGCTTGTTGTATACAAAGAGGTGTTTTAAATGTCAAAATGGCATGGGTATACACAAAAGTTAATTTTTAGTTAATAAAAAATAATTGCATTTTTTGGTGGGTTCCGTCTTTCTGAAACTAGCATTTCATATCGGTTTTGCAAGGAAGCTTTGAAATATATAAATTGTTTTTTAATTACGTTTATATTACCTCAAAAATGAATATATTCTTCATTTTAATTCAAGATTAATTAGTATCTTGAAGTTTTTGTTAGTTTTGAGAGGCAGCTTATTTATAAAAGCAAATTAAAAAGTGTGTCAGCGCACACTTTTTTCAAACAAATTCTTGTAAGTACTTTTTTTTAGCGATTTTTATCATTCCTTTTCTGTAAGTTACTGATGTTTTGTGTTTCTATTGCTGTGGGGACAAAAATCTTAAGTTGGTCACATTAATTTGTTTTATCCATTTTCTCCTATAATATAATTTGTACAGTTATTTTATCTGTGTATCTCAAATATTTGTCTTTTTAACATTTGTTGCATGTTTTTTAAAAATGTTTTTATTTTTTTAAAAATATAATGTAAAAGTAAAACATTTGCTTGGGTTAATTATTTCTATTTTTTAGTTTTAGAAGGTTCAAAATTCTTTTATTCGCATTAAAATTGTTCAGTTTACTACAAACATCTAATTAAATAATGACTAATGAGTGTTACATATTGAAAATTGTAAAATTGTTTTAAAGTTTTCTAAATATTTGATGGAAAAAATGGATTAAAAGTTAAAAAATCTTAGTTGAATAGTAGTGTGATTCAATTAAAAATGAGCATTTTAAATTTTTAAGAAATTCATCTAATTAATGAAAATTTTCTTAAAGAAATTTATTTTGTTGAACTATTTAATTATATTAGAGTTCTAAAAAAAGTAAGATATTATTTGTGTTCAAATCATGAGACGAGTTTGTTCAAGTGTTTAGGAGACCACTTTGAATTTAGTAATTTTTCTTCGGATTTGGCGATTTTTTTTCTAAATGTCATGGCGAGATATCAAATAATAAATAATTTCAAAAAAAGTAACTTGGCAACCACTTTTAGTTATCAAAAAAAGGACTGCGCCAAGTGTCCCCAACCCCAAGCTACACTTTTATGATGATTTGAGTAAAATGTTCCAAATATTAGTGAATTATATGTGAATTAGCATGATATTCGATAATGTACAATTTTCTTTTTTAAATAAAATCAATCTTGATACTGCATGTCGGATATCGGTCTTTTTCCTGGATATTTTCTGGACGATAAGCAGTACCACTCTCGCGCCAGATCAGTTGGCGTCTACAATCCGATGACAGACTGAACCTACTCTCATCTGAGAATAGTACGCATGCCCAGTCCTGTTCAGTCCAATTGTGATGCTCACGACACCATTGCAAACGGGCAGTACGGTGCTGTCTGGTCAATGAGACACACACAACAGGTCTGCGTGCGTATAGTCCTCCTCCCCCTCAAACGTCTGGCAACAGTTTTTCGGGAGATCTGCTTTCCTGAGGCAGCAAGAAACTGATTTGCCACCTACTGAGCTGTGGTGCGCCTGTTCCTTTTTGCTGATAGGACGATATATCTGTCTTCGGCAGGCGTCGTACTTCTAACACGACCTCCCCGTGCCGTCTACTACACATTCCAGTAGTTTTAAATGACTTCCACAGCCGTGAAACAACGCTGTGAGCGATGTTGAACTCCCTGGCAACATCTTTTATTTTTTGCCCTTCTTCGATCTTTCCAATAATTCGGCCACGCATAAAATCATCTATGTGATGTCGGGAAGACATGCCAAAAATTTTAAGTTCGTCTATTAAATCTTTCCTGTAAAACTTTGACTTGAAACAACAACTGTCCACACGCGTCAAAACCTTTAAAGCTCTTATGAATGCTATCACATGATGAACAAACGTGGGAAAAAAATTTGAATACTCATACTTCTTCTTACTAATATCCCGCACTTATTCTAATTTTCCACATTTTGCTTCCTTTCATTTTGTGGTTGCTATGGATGATAGTGTTATCCGTCCTTAGCAATTGTCCAGCAGTGTATATATATATTCATCATGACACTTACCTTTTATACATAAATTTATGACGTCATATACCCGAAACCTCAACAGTTCCTTATTATAGAATAAGCCACGGATTTGGGCAGGGTGTCGTGGGCATGTTTTGAGCAGGTAAATAAGCAGGTAAAGAGTCAAATTTTGTGTAGTTTTTAAGTAAATACTAGAGATTTGAAACAAAAGGGAACCATGATTGATTGATTGATTGAATATTAACGTCGCACTGTTCAGCTACGAGGGCTTTTGGCGACGGACCACGTAATTTTGAACCATGGTCAAGTGAGGTGGACGACACCTGAGCTGGCACCCCCCTCTCCTAACTACCACACCACACCAACGGGAGGACGTTTCAGCTCTCGACAGATTTAACGTGCATCGCTGCCCTACACGGCGGGTCTTTAGTGGTACTGGGCTCGAACCTGTGACAAAGCAAGCCACAGTCCGATACCTATACCACTCGGCTACCGCGGCCACAAGGGAACCATGTGGAAGGAGGGAAAGGGTTGGACAAAAATCATGAAAAGGATTAAGGAAAACAGACCAAAGCATGCAATGAGCCAATCATAAAACAAATCATTTTCTTTTTCAATGCTTTGAGAATCAAGGTGAATATTCATGGGGGACACAACCATTTTTGGACAGCGACATGTTCAAATCCTCTACTTCTTTCTACAGACATCTCAGTAGATGGTCCATCACTCTCGTGTCCTGTCCTGAATGTCAGGAGCCAATGACCGTACGTCACTTTTATAGTAAACATGCAGCCCAAAAATATAATCTGGAGGGTCGTAAGCAATGCCTGTTTTGTTTCGGAAGGAAACATTGGCCTTACGGGCAAAAGAATCGTCCCGAAAACGTAAACCATGTCATGGCCTGCTTGCAACGATTCGTAGAGGAGACCAAGATACAGGAGGAGACGGAAGATGCCAAGATACAGGAGGAGATAGAGGAAGTAGTGTGTGGATGTAGACACTTTCGACCCGTGCCTCGTGGAATGCGAGGTCGTCGCAAAGACAGAGTGAGCGAATACGTAGGATTTTACGATTCCCTGTTGGAAAAACCCGAAATGTGGGAGAAGGGGGTAACCTTTCAGAATGGCTTGAGAAACGATGTGTGGGGGATGGAGCAGCGCTATCTGAGGCAAGACTTGATGTGGTTTCACATTATGGTAAAACAAGATGTGTTTGATACATTTCGTAAGGAGATGGAAAAGATTCGGGATCAATGTGTCATATTGCCCTTTTGGTGTCTGTGCAATGGATTGGTGAATGAAAATGGCAAAATACAACATCGACACATGATTCTTGATTGTGAACCAGATAGTTTGTTTGAAGACGTGTGGAAGGGTAAAATTCGTTATGAATTTCCAAACAGCGGTCGGGCCAAGAAATGCATCAAAATTAAAAGTGCATTTCATCTCGTGCGGACCATAATGTACGTGAGTCAGCCGAAATCCTCGTGCGACAAGGACGAGATGTCTGACAATTGGATGGAGTCGGTAAATGTGTCGCATTTTCACATCAATCGACCCTTGCACCCGCATAATATTGCCATTCTCTGTACCCTATTTCCAGGGGGATAGAAAAATTACTGTGGGAGCAACTGGGCAATAAAAATGTATCCAGTTGGGAAAAGGTGGCTAAACGTGTACCGGATCCATGGTATAATGTGAGATGGGGGTACCCATCCACGTGACGGGCTGGAAGTTTTTAAACTGTGTGATTCCCCTTCATCCACGGGACGAGGGGGAATTACATCTGCACGGTAACAAAAAATGGCATGTAAAGGACCAGGAATGTTCGTTTCAACGGATAAGAGACGAAATGTACGTATTGTCCCGCAAACAACAAAATATGATGAAGGAAATTAAGAAACTAAAAAAAGAGTGGGCCATGGACCAAAAGGTGATATTAAAGGCCAAACTCAACGAGATGAAAGCGAAAAATGACCTGATTCGAAAGGAAAATGACATATTGAAAACCAAAGAACAAGAGTGGAAAACCAAAGAAAATGACTTGAAAACCAAAGAACAAGAGTTAAACTCTAAATTGCAAGGTATGTCACGCGAAAATAAAATATTGAAAAGGGTATTACAGGGAAAAAGAGTGGACAGAATCACTTCCAATCCATGGCGTTGGAACAGTCGAGTAAAAAGGTTATCTCGACCTCCTTCAGCTGTCTCTCAACTTTCTCGTTCACTCGCAAATTTTTGAGACTGAACAATCTTAACGGCTTTCAAGAATGACATAAAAAAGAATGATAACCTTAAAAAAATTTCTTTTTTTTACAATAATTGGTTGCCTTTTAATTGAGCCATTTCGTTTCTCATCACATCTCGATCGACGAAGCAAACTTCCAATTTGTTTTGCCAGTAAAAATCTCGCTAAGTGACAACCTTATTTTTTAGCTTTGTTGCTTGTGTGATAAAATGTACATTTCATCTCAGATGCATCGTTAAGAACAACACTCTTCTCGATCAGCACCTTTCCTTCTTTCACATACATTTTTTACCGAGGGTCAAATATTTTGGTTTTACAATACACATCTCCTCCATCCGCTAGGTTCCCCACAATTCATTTAAACTAGTCACGATTCTTTTGCTCCGAGCGTGTCGCAACGGTTGCAAATACACCTCCAATTTCCAACCCCCTGGGACAATTCCTGGTTGATTCCAAAACCATTGACCTCGAGCCCAAACGGAAACCATGGTCGTTTTATACTTCATTTTTAAACTGGGAAAATGTCCCCGCAGGATAAAGGCGCGCAGAGCATCAGGGGTCACCCCGGTTAAAATAGGGAAACATATTTTGTTTGTAAAGGAATCCAGCCTCGGTCCGTAGAAATTCGACATTGGCAAAGCGTTTGGATCCATGCAATTTCAATCGAGTTCCCATCGGACAAGGTAAAATGTGATTGTCTACAAAGGAGGGAAAGGTGATGTTGGGAACATAAATGTAATACGCATTTTGACTTGATTTCAATCATGACTTGATTCAGGGTACCGTGTGCCATACGATAGGGTGTCATTTGGAATGGCAAGGGACCTTGGAATCGAAATGAAAGGGCTCATCAAAAGGTTCACCGCTGCCATTCTTCAACAGCTCTCGAACCCAATCCTCTTCCCCCAACAACAGGTCGTTTAAGCTGGTAAAGGCTTTTTTGTCTGGAGAATGTCTAAAAGGCTTCATTTGCAGATAGGCATCCAATTTCCAATGGTTTGGATGTCTTCGTTTCATGGTCCAAAAGATTTGAGTTTAGGCCCACACATAAAGGAGGGTGACGTAATATGTCAGGGTCAATTTGGGATAATGAGAGATGATTTCAGGCAGGATAGAGTCACGCATAGCCTCAAAGGGCACAATGCCATCCTCCGTGACATGGGGAGTGATGAAAGGATGGTTCTGTTTGTAAAAAAATCCAACCTCGGTACGTTCAAATTGGACATTGAGAACACCGGGCGCATCGGTAAAAAAGGCAAGTGGAAATCCATGAAATTCCAGATGAGCTCGACAAGGTAAAACATAATGTTCCACAAAGGTGGGAAATGCTACTTTGGGAACAATGATGTAATACCGTCCGTGTGATTTGTAAATCTCAATCATGATACAATTGAAACTTGCAGAGCTAGGAAAAATATTTAAACTGTACTAAAAAAATTATTTTTTTTACTTGTAGAGAACAGTTTTGACTGTCCTTTACTTTTTCATTTACAAAAATTTCCACACACACAAAAACATTACACACAAGAATTTTTTGTTTCTTATTCTTTGTTTACAATTTATAATTTTATTGCTATAGATGTAATCTCAGTTTAACCAGACTTTGGATAATTTCAATACTAGGTTGTTTCATCAAATTCCATGGGATATTTGTTTCATCAAATTCCATGGGATATTTGTTTCATCAGATTCCATGGGATATTTGTTTCATCAGATTCCATGGGATATTTGTTTCATCAGATTCCATGGGATATTTGTTTCATCAGATTCCATGGGTTATTTGTTTCATCAGATTCCATGGGATATTTGTTTCATTAGAATTTTTGGGGAATTTTGGGGAATGATCAACCTTTCAATCACGGGTACATTGTGAGGATCATTCGAGTCAAAAATGGTTTCTTTGGGGGCTCGACAAACCTTTTTCACATCTCCAAGGTGAGGATTACAATACGGGTGTAAAGGTCCATCTTCTCCGTCCATCTTGAGTAGAAGGTCTACTAGAGGGAGAGGGTGAAGCGTGCACCATTTGCAATATGGTAGGTCCTTGAATGGGTTTCACGACGGCCACGGGTCGGGGAACACGGGGATCTCGTTCTGGCCACGTAAAATGCAGTTCGTGTTCAAAATGTTTTTGTATATTGGAAGGAATCGTATAAGGAGTTCTCCGCGTAGTACTCTTTTCGTGGCGCAGGACCAGAGAATTCATAGTGTCTTGCTTTCGTCAAATAGCTCGGCAACAGTTCTCTAACCCAGCAATTTGTTTAAGCTCTCAAAGGTGATTTCTTTGGGAAGGGGCAAGATATTGACACTTGAAAAACTTGTAAAGTTTAAATTATTCATTGTTCTGACAAAACAACAATGGGAGCGAAACAATATTTTTAGTTTAATCTTTACCAATTCAACACTGGTGTCATCAGATTCCATGAGAATACAATTGTTTCGTCATATTCCATGGGAATACTATTATTTCATCAAATTCCATACTATTATTTCAATTCGATTGCACGCTATTATTTCAATTCGATTCCATGCTATTATTTCATCAGATTCCATGGGGATTCAATAGAATTGTTTCCTCAGATTCCATACTATATTTCATCAGTGGGCATCAAATGCCACGAGCAATACAATGGGTGGCCAAGAGATTGTCGTCACGGGGATTCAAAAAAGGGGTATTTGACTTCTTCTCGACGCACCTTTTTCACATCTAGTTTAAAACGACGAATCCACTCGGGTATAAACACACTTTTAGCATCACCAGTGTCCACCATGGTCAATGTCGGACCCTTTTTAAATTTGTCTGTAATCTTTCGCATACCTGTTTGATGAGCATATCTATGGGTGAGTGCCTTTAAAAACAAACCTCTCATCACTGCATTATCACCTTGCAAGATGGAAAAGAATCCTTTGATATCCACTAAACGGATATTGTGAATAGCCTTTGGATAAGGTCGATGCGAAGGCAACACATGCTTACAAGAAAACACGTGGAAATGTTTACGAACGTTTTTAATGTGTAACAATTGGATGAGATCCCAAAGACGAAAGTACAGGTTACCCTTCTCCCCAATCAAGATTTGGACGGAAGGAGTTGAAGTATTGAGAGCCAACCGAAACCACATGTTGAAATGTTGAGCTGCTGTTGACTGTAAAATATTTTATAGTAAAAAAATTTTTTTCTAGATTATACTGGTACAATGCAAGCTACAAAGAATTTATTAGAGAACAAACTGCAAACATTTTAGAGAACAATCTACAAAGATGATTTAGGGACGTTTCATCATTTCATCAGGTTGGCAGATTACACTATGCAGGTTGGCAGCCATTACTCATGGGCTGCGTCTTCTTCCCTCCAGCGGTAACGTTTCATCATTTCGTGGACCATTACATCGGCCTGGTGTTCTTTTCCAATATAATGCATTACTTCGGGAATAATGTGGTTCAAGTACATGTAGGTGGGGAAATCTGTAGCTCCAATCATCAATGTCCATCCGTGGTTGTCTCTTTCCAAATATTCTTTTAGCAAATGATGCTTTAGAAAATGTTGCAACTCTTCTTGAGCCACTCGCACGATATCACTGCGATCCCAACCATCGTTGTCTTCCAAGAAGGAAGGATAATATTTTAAATTTTTGACGATATCTTGATAGGTAAACGAATGTAAGCTTTCTAGAGTCGGTCGAATCTCCACCTGCTTATTGTCAAAAGGACTCGCAAAGAAGATGCGATAAGGAACCCATTGGGATTGATATCGCATCCATTCGATGGAAACGAGGTAGTCGCAATTGGGTGGGGTGGTCATGATAATTGAATAGAGACACTCGATTGAGTAGCTGAAAATTAATCGGTGAGTTGACTTATAATGATTAAGTGAAATTTTTTTTTTTAACAATGTATTGTCAAAAATTTCAATGCTTACATTCCGTGTTTGTAAGTTCCATAATGTTGTACAAGATTCGTACTTACATACCTTCCGTTTTTTAATACAGTTCTTGTCGTTTTAATGTCTAGATTGAAGCATGCCTTCTATGAGTCGGTCCACTGTATTTGGTATACAGTCGGTCGAAAAAATAGCTGAGCACCGTGACCCTTTCAAAAAATGATTGAAAATGGAAAACGACCTTTTTGAAATGTATAATACGTCTCCCACAGGATTTATATTTACAAGGTTGGTAATTGCGTTATTTTATGATGGATGCAATGTATTGCTCATTTATTCGGCCCCAAATGAAATGTATGCATCTCGGTGAGAAAACGGAGGATCAGCCCACTCAACGAGACAAGCCCTAACATACATCTCGGTGAGAGGACAGAGGATATGCCCACTCAACGAGACAAGCCCTCTCATCTGGGTGTGATAAGAAGACGACAACAGGTAAGTCTAATCTATATTAATCCAATCTTGGTGTATTTATTACTCTAATGATGTCATGTAAAACGATTCCTCTTGGCTGGTGCAAGTTTTAAAAAAAGATGCCATCCAACGTTGGCATATTGTGTGTCTTGAAAAAAGGGGGACCAAATCGACTGGTGTGTCGATTCGATCCCCCTTTTTTCGGTAAAATTTTTTTTTGACTCACTCTACTAGATGAGCCGTCTGTCTTTTGCATTCAGCCTGCAGCTTGTTAAAATGCTGCAGGTAACGTGCAAATCGATACGATTTCACCATGGTGCACTCGGAAATGTCCTCGTGTACCACATCGTGCAGGTGGTCAGGCAGGCTGCGGTCATTCAAATCCTGGAAATGGGGTAATATTTCCAGGTTGATCGTAAAAAGTCCCCGCTTTTCAAAAATTTTCCGCTGGTCCGAGCCCTTGACGACGATGAGGCCTCTGTTTCCTTGGGCCAGGTGACAAAACTTGCCCCTGACGCAGAAATCCAGGTATTCCAGAGGCACGGATCCGGGCAGGTGGCTCTTCAAGCTGAGCCGTTCGTTAATGTAACGGTTGGCCCTGCTGTCTTTGGCAGTCGTGAGGAGGTTGGAATGATCCACCGTGATACAAATTACTTTTGGATCTGTGCCATCCTCCGGTATGCTGGCAATGGACAATTCGATCGGAACAGGTTGACCACCATGGTGAAACACGTTGGCATGGGCAAAAAACGCTAGAGGAGACATGTTGCTGAGTGAGAATGTCTCTGGAAAATGAGCGCTCGCCTTTTATACTCTGCTGGGTCACGTGAATCGATTCCTATTGGCTGATGCTTTTCCAATCTTGAATCACCAGGCACTGATGAAAGAAATTTTTTCATTCAGCGCCAAGGTTCTACCATACAGATGAATCAAACCGCACGATTCAGCGCCAAGGTTCTACCATACAGATGAATTTAATCTAGGTGTAGCACACGTTTTTAAAATACGAATAAATTTAATCTTGGTGCATCCAACAGCATTATTCAGTGCCAAGTTTTTAAAATACAGATGAGTTTATCCAACAGCACACGGTTTTAAAATGTGCATTTCAATCTTGGTACATTATTTGACCCGAAAAAAGGGGGATCGAGTCGACTGTTGTGTCGACTCGATCCCCCTTTTCCGGGCCAATGTTCATTTACTGTACCGACACTTTGTAGCTCCATTCAGCATGCAGCTTCTTAAACTGCTGCAGGTATTTGGCAAATTGGTACGATTTTAGCATGGTGCAGTACGAAATGTCCTCTTCCTCGTGCACAATCTCATGCACGGGGTCGGGAAAGGTTCCATCGCAAATGTCTTTGAAGTTTGGCAGGTTCTCCAGGGCCATGGCATACAGTCCGAGCTCTTGAAAATTTTTTTGTTGTTCTAATCCTTTGACCACCATCAAACCCCTGTTGCCTCGGGTCAGCTGACTAAACTTTCCCCTTACGCAAAAGGGCAGGTATTCGACGGGCACACTCTTGGGTAATGGGTGGTGTACCAGACGAAGACGGGCATTCTCTTGGCAGTTGGATCGAACATCTTTGGGCTTGGATGTTTGCCCGGCATGATTCACGGTGATGCACATCACCTCGGGATCGCTGCCACCCCTGGGAATCGTGGCAATGGACAATTCGATGGACACTGGCTTGCCCTCGTGATGAAACACGTTGGCATGCGCAAAATAGGCGGGTTGACTCAACACAGACATGTTGCTTCAATGTGAGAAAAGCAGAATGATTCGAGTGACTACTACGGTGACAGGTTTGGGCATATGGCTCTCGAAGCGAGCCTCCATCCCATATCCGAAAAATAAATGTGGAACGACTGTGGGTTGTATCCTGCTAGCATGTAGGAAGCAGCTGATTGGTCGAGCCAATTGTTAGAGTTTTTTCCTGAGTTGTGCGGATTTCTGAGTTCATGGCGGAGAGCTGAAAGGGAGCTCTCTTATTGGTGCATGGCGGGTGATGAAATTGACTCTCATAGGCTGCTCAAGTCTCTCAAAGAGAAAATTAAGACTAAAGTGGAGGGGCAAGCCCAGATGGTGGGAATACGACAAAAATTAAGAAGTTAAATAAAAATAAATAAAAGAATAAAAATTGCAATATTTGTGCAATAAAAAATTGCACAGATTAAAAAATTTATGGTGGATTGTAAGAGTCGAGAAGGATTCTTCTCGGTCTTTTAGTTGAATCATGAGGATTATAGGTATTTAAGTTTAACATATTGCTATTATTAGTAAATTGCAGAGAGTTAAAGAACTTTTTAGCTATTTTCTGGATATAGGATTTAAAACTTTTGATTTTAATAGCTTTCCGAATGTCGTCATTTCTCATGTACCTTGAGGCTTTAACGATCATTCGGATTGTTGAATTTTGAAGAGTATCTAAGATATTAATATTAGTTTTAGCGGCGTATCCCCACACTGGGCACCCATAAGATAATATAGGACGCATAACGGCTGTGAATAAAAGCACTTTATTATTTCTAGATAAATCGGAATTCCGGCCAATTAGGGGAAAAAATTTAAACATTATTTTCCGGAATTTTTGACGCGTGTTTTGAATGTGTGTTTTCCAAGTGAGATTTTTATCGAACGTAATGCCAAGGTATTTAGTACTTTGAGACCATGAGATTGTTGTGTTGTACATCTAAGGTGGTGGTGGAATTTTACGTTTTTTAGTAAATAAAACGGTGGCTGATTTTTCAACATTAATGCTGATTTTCCACCGATCGTAGTATTTTTCTAGTAATTTTAGATGTTTGTTTAGAGCAAAGGTGACTGATGTGATTCTCTTGAATGTAGTGTGCACAGCTGTATCGTCTGCATACATATTTAGTTTAGTGAGAGTGTATTCTGGAATGTCATTTATATAAAGATTAAACAGCAGGGGTCCAAGTAGACTGCCCTGTGCTACTCCACAATTAATAATTTTAGTTGTAGACAAAGTATCCTTGACACGAACCTGATATGAACGATTATAGTTGTAGGAGTGAAGTAGAAAAACGAGAGGTGGGGGAATTTTATAATTAATAAGTTTATAGGTAAGTCCAGTAAGCCACACACGGTTGAAGGCTTTCTGGATATCCAGAAATACTGCGCCGGTGCTCTTTTTACTCTGAAAGCCCTCTGAGATTGCTTCCGTTAGATTCAGTAGTGGGTGAAGGGTAGAGAGTTTATTGGTAAAAACCATACTGATTTGGGTTGATAATATTGTTAGTATAAAGAAAGTCTTTGAGTCTAGTTAGTATAATAGATTCAGTAATTTTACTTAAAGTAGAAAGCAAAGAAATTGGTCTATAACTGGAAGGAGTATTTTTGTTTTTACCTGGCTTAAGAATAGGAAATATTATGGCTTCTTTCCAAGCTTTAGGAAAGTAATTAAGAGTTAAAATCTTATTAATTAGAATAGTTAGTATGAGTATAGCTTTGAGGGAGAAATTTTTTGTCATCCGATTACTAATGCCATCTTTGCCTGGCGCTTTTTTAGAGTTAGATTTTTAATGTAGGAAATAATCTCAGAGGGATATGCAGTTTCAGTAGTAGTGGAAGTAGGAAGGGAGAGGAAGGAGTTAACCGTATTATTAATTAGCTCGTCGTCGTCATCATAGTCATTATTGGGTCTAGAATTTTCAGTGAAATTATCAAGAATAGATTCGGCAAGGATATTTGCTTTTTGTGTATCTGTAACAGCTGTGCCGGAAGAACAGTTTAACGGTGGAATGTCGGAACGCTTATTTTTTGAGGAATTTTGTACCGCCCATAGACTATTGTCTTGTGTGTCAAGTGCTTTTAATCCGGCTGTCCAATTTTCATTGCTATATTTACGAAGTTCTTTTTTGACATTTTTTTGAGCTCTATTGTAAAGTGTTTTGTAGTGTGGATCGAGAGTTCTGTGATACAAATTTCTGTATTGGTTTTTCTGTTTAATAAGATTATGGATATATGGCGGAGTGTAGCTTTTGTGTAGCGTTTCTATTGGTCGGGAGGCGTGGCTATGGGCGGCGCGGACCGTTTCGGTGAACTCTGAAATTTTTTGATCGATATCGGTGCCTGATTTAATAGAATTTGGATGATAATTAATTAGAGAAAGCTTTGTATTAAGTTGCTTAGAGAAGAGCGGCCAATTTGTATGAACGGCTCTGGGATTAGGAATATCTTTTTTGAGTTTAAGAGTGAAATTAAGAAGAACAGGGTTATGATCGGAAGAAAGATCATGAAGGGAGTTAATGGTATATGGGTAGTAAAAGTTTCTAATAACAGCGATGTCTAATGTATTAGCAGAGTTAATCCCGAATCTCGTTTGAGATTCAGGGTAGGCAATATATAAATTAGTCATGTTAACAAAGTCGAGGAGGCGCACACCTCTAGAAGAGTTAGTATTACAGTTCCAGGCAGTATGTGGGGCATTGAAGTCGCCGAATAAAACACAGTTACTGCTGGTTTGTATGAGATTTTCTACATCAATAGTGAAAGTATATTCGTCCGATCTCTCGGCGGTATATAAATACTGACAATCGAGATGGGATCGTGATCGATAGGGGTTAGAATTACTATTGTGGCTTCTATAGTTTGTAAGGATGGCGTTGGAAGCGAGTAGTGCTTAAGGGCAGTCGGAAAGGTAAAATTTGATTTTTTTGACAATTTGAGATTTTTACATTTCCACATAGTACAGATTTTAACCTTTCTAAAAATACCTTACTTTAACCTCTAGGGTAAGTAGAAGCCCTAAAAACCTATTTTTAAATAATCGTTGAAACTGGGCCACGCCCATTTGACAAGCGTAAAAGTAAACAAAGTTTTTTGTTTTGGCTTAAAAGTTGAGCGTCTGGTATAAATCAAAACATTTATTTTTTATTGTATAAATTGAGCCTTTTATTATTTTATTTCCTAACCCATTTGAAACTTCACTGTATTTTTAACGGTCAAATCAGTGTTTGTTTACACTTTCAAAACTGCGTTATAATTTTTGAACTCGCAAGTATTCTTTAACATTATTAAGCTTAAACTTTCAAAAAATTGCTATAATATATCGACTTTACCATGCCTAGAGCATCGACTAAAGTATTTAAGAAACGAAGAGGAGTTTTTAATAAAGGAAGATGTAATAAAAGTAATGATGGTTGTGGTGAAAGCAATTCTACTGTTCCAAAGAACTCTGCTGATGAAAAGAATTGTGCTGATGGTGCAACGCTTTGTACTAATGAAACTGAACCATCTGCCAGTGAGAGAAAAATTGTAAACATGGATATTTCATATTCGGATGAGGCTTTTTCTGGTTTCAGAAATGTTATTGTGGACATTAACCTTTTAGCTTGTGTGTTTTTGAAGCTGTAAAATGTATAAAGTGTGAAAAAACAGGACTCAGGTTGCACCTCAGTGAAAGTAACTGTGGTGAAGCTGTGAAGTTTCACTTAAAATGTCCTTCTTGTAAATATAACTATACTTTTTTAACTCAAGAAATGCGATAGTTCTGAGAATTACGAACTGAATACCCGGCTAGTGTATGCTATGCGATGCATAGGTAAAGGTGCTGAGTCTGCTAGGATGTTTTGCGGTATCATGAATCTTCCCCGCCACCCACAAAATTCTCAAAGTACAACCACATTTTACTGCAGGCAACAAGAGAAACCTGTGAACACAGTATGGCAGAAGCTGTTCGTGAAGCCGTTGATGAAAATGATGGAAAAGGGACCTTGCTGTTGCTGTTGATGGTAGCTGGCAGAAGCGTGGTTTTTCTTTGAAGAATGGCTTGGTGACAGTCACAAGTGTTGATACCGGCAAAGTTATAGATGTCGAAGTTTTTTCAAAACATTGTATTTGTCCGAACAAAACCAAGCATCTTCAAAATTGTAAGAGAAATTTTGAAGGCTACAGCGGTAAGATGGAAGTAGCTGGAGCTCTATCCATTTTTCAGCGTTCCCAGTCTCTACAATGTTCGGTACACAAAATATTTAGGAGATGGGGACTCCAAAGCGTTTACTTCTATTGTCGAGAACAAAGTATATGGTGACCATTGCTCTGTCGAGAAATTAGAATGCATAGGTCATGTTATGAAAAGAATGGGGACACGTCTTCGACGCTTGAAAACTAAGATGAGAGGTCAAAAACTTTCTGACGGAAAGCCTTTATGCGGAAGAAATAGATTGACAGAGGCAGAAATCGACCGTCTGCAAGCATATTATGGTCTAGCTATCCGCAGAAATTTGTCTAGCGTGAAGGACATGCAACAAGCCATATGGGCAATATTTTTACACAAGCTATCAACCGATGAAAAACCTCAGCATGGATTTTTTCCCTCTGATTCAGATACGTGGTGCAAATTTAAAAAGCAGAATTGCTTGGGGAGACTTATCATCACAAAAATAGTTTACCTGTGGATGTTGTGGAGGCCATGCGACCTGTTTTTAGGGATTTAGCTAATCCAGAATTGCTAAAAAAGTGTTTACATGGAGGTACGCAAAATCCTAACGAAAGTGTAAATAATGTAATATGGTCTCGTGTACCGAAGAAAACATTTGTACAATTAGAAGTTTTGTCACTGGGTACATATGATGCAGTTTCCTCATTTAATATGGGGAATGTATCAAAACTAGAAATTTTGAGAAAAATGTGTATTGAGCCTGGTGATTACACGGTACAGGCGATGGAGTGCCTCGACAAACAGAGGCTGTTACGAGCAAAATACTATTGTTTACAAAAAACAAAGGAAGTTAGGAAGGAAAAAAAAAGACTTAAAAGGAAGAAAGAAGATGATGAGCTACTAAAAAATGCTGATGATTTAGAATATGGAGGTGGCATGTTTTAACTAATACGTTAAAATCAATTTTTCTCAAAATGTCAATTTTTGATGTTCGATGTTCCTTTTCTTAGAAACTACTGTTCACAGGTATGTAAATTTTTATGATATATTTATAATGATGGCTAATATATACTGAAATGAGCTTTTTGTAAAAAACCCCAAAATGTATTTTTTACAAATTTTTTATGTGAAAAACGGGTTAACGTAAACTATGTTTGATAAAAATATTTTATAAATTAAGAAAAAATTCAAAATTAGCTAAAAGCTCATTTGAGTATAATGAGAAATGTGTATTTTAATTATATGAAAAATTTCAAGCATGTACATATAACAGGTTTTGAGAAAATGTACCTCGAAAACAGCCAATTTAACATTGTCGGTATAGAGGTTTCCGACTGCCCTTAATAGAGTTTTTAACGAGAATTAGAGTTCCACTGAAGGCCCTGTAGTTTTCATTTGATGTTGGTCTGTCGTTTCTGTAACAAATGTAATTAGCTATGTTTATGTTGTGTGATGTAGCTTGTGCATAGGAGAAGTTAGGTCTAATAAGGCTATTGTACAAATTAGTGTAACTATTTTGGTTGACTTTAGCGGTGCCCTTAGGGGGCTTAGGAAAGCAGGGGCAGCCGTACCAGTTGGCCATGTGCCCGTACACCTGGCAGTATATGCAGAATTTAGTCTCGAGTCTCTGCTTTATTGGGCAGTCTTTCGTTAAATGTTCTTCTCCGCATTTAAGACAGCGGGGGTTAAGGTAACAGTTATCTGCGTTGTGATGAAAATTGTTGCAGGAGAAGCACTGAGTGACTCCTCTGCCGTTGTATCCGTCGACTGTAATGTTAAGGTGAGCGAGGGTTTTTATATCAAAAATTTTAAGGTTTTCAATGGTGCGGGGAAGTGTTACTTGAAAGATAGGTAGTTTTTGTTTAGTTCTGCGTCCTATTAGTTGAGTCACCCTTTCGGGTTCGAATCCTTCATTTTCTAAGTCCTTTTTAATGTCTTCAGGGTCAGTCTTTTCAGGGAATCCCTTAATGACAACTTTAATCGGGCGTTCATTTTTAGGGGTGATTACGTAGAAACGGTATCCTAGTTGTATTAGTGTTTGTCGGACAATTCTATTTTGTTCCGTTGTGTTTGAGTACAGTTTAATGTACTCGCCAGTTGTTTTGAGTCTGAGATGCGGGTAAATCTTTTTGATGGTGTCTACCTGAACACGGTAATTCTTATCAATTTTTAGCATGAGAGGGGGTGGAAGCGCGTTGCTTCCATTTTTCTGATTGGCTGAGGTAGTCTGTTCAGAATTATTAGCGGTAGGTGAGGCCAGTTGACCTGAGACCTGTTTAATTATAACATTGGAGAGAAGGGAATATTGGTTTTCATTTTCAACCTCTTCGGGTTCCTGCAAGATAGTTTTGCGTGCAGTTTTTCTAATTGGGGGAAATTCAAAATCATCATCATATTTACGTTTATGCTGGTAGTTTCTCCTAGTGGGAGAAGGTGGAGGAGTATTTTTAGGGGTGCTTTTAGGTGAGACATGATGTGAGCAGCCTGGTTTGGTACAGGGGAGGGGAGAGTCAAAATCACTCACCGCTTGCAGTAGAGAGCTTTGCACATCCTGGTACTCGTTCCAAGCCAATTGGTACAGCGAGTCACTTTCGTCGTATCCTTTATCTTGTCTTAGGAGGGAGACAGTCCTTTCTTTTTCGTTGCAGATAATTTGAAGTCGTCTTATGTAGATTTTCATCGAGGTGAGCTCTTCGCACGGTGTGGGAGCAGTGCCATTCGATGCAGTAGAAAGAGGTGATTGTGGAGTAAAATCCATGTCCGTTTGGTTATCGAGTGCCATATCCGTGTCGTAAATCCAAGAGAGCAACTAGGGAGAAAAAACTAACTATCTGTCTACCCAGATAGCACTGAAAAGTGCTGTAGCCAGATAATAGTGAAGTAAATGCGGTAGGTGAGCTTGGTATATTGAATTGGGGCGTAAAGATGACGCATCCAATTCGATAGAGGGAGATCTCTTACGGGCCACTGTCAAGAGCGGCGACCAGTCAACCTCTATATTCCAAGTCAAGTTCGGGAATCAATTTGAATGAATCGAGTGGCGAGTGGCTCGCTTTATATATGGTCGAGGAGCGTGACGTCAGAGGGCATCCCATGAGCCAAAGCTTTTCATGCGAGCGCTGCACGTGTTGTTCCAAAGCCCGCTTCCAAGGTTGGAGACCCACCATGCGCCAAGGAACAGGATCGTCTCGATGCATTTCCCAATCGTCCAACCACGTCAACCATTTCACGTACACATCTGCGACTCGAGGGCAGTCTGTAAAATCCACACTGTACGCCTCCGTCATGTGAGGTTGATACGCCTCCCAAACTCAGTGAGAGGGAGGACGACCCACTTGAAAGAATCTCAACTCGACCCCTTTGTCCCAGGTCAGATCCAAATGACTCGTAAACACAATCACCGTTTTTCCAAACGACCGAGGAATGTGCACCCCAAAGTTGGGTTCAAAAAGGATGGTATAAGGATAGTCTGGCTCGTAATATGTGACTCGATCTGGCCACCGACCCAGGTTTCCAAAGACGATAGTGGTGCAATGTCGATACTGGTCCAACAAGTATTGTACCGAAACCACATTTTTTTTACATGCTCTTGTCTCCAAGCTTGATATTTTTTTGGACAAAAAATGAGACTGTTTTCTGGCAAACATTAAATTTATTTACAAAATAATATTTACAATATTTACAAAAAAAATATTTACATTAAATAATATTTACACTATTTACCTCAAAATAATATTTACATGCAAGGCAAACAATTGCGTACAGACAGATTCAACGGCTCAATCACTTTGAACCCAGTAGTGTTTTTCATTTTTTTTTCAAACGGGGCATGGTCAAGTCCATGGGGGTTTCTTGTTGTTCTAGGGCCAACCCTGCTTCAAAATGGTCCAAAAACGAGATGAGATCATTACTCTCGTCAAACAGGGAAGGCACCGTGTCCAGCACCTGAGGTTCTTGGGAATGAGCCGAGGGAATCCCTTGGTGCAAATAGTCTCCAAATACGGACGACATGATTTGATCTATGAAAGAGTCATCCGTAAGGGTCGGCTCCAAAGTCTCGACCACAGGTGGATCTGGTAAGAGGATCTGAGGTGTTGTCTGCTTAGATGGTGGATCTGGTAAAAGGATCTGTGAGATGTTGTCTCGACCACAGGTGGATCTGGTAAAAGGATCTGAGATGTTGTCTGCTCAGGTGGATCTGGTAGAAAAAATTGAGGTGTTGTCTGCTTAGATGGTGGATCTGGTAAAAGGATCTGAGATGTTGTCAACTCTGGTGGTGGATCTGGTAAAAGTATCTGAGGGGTTGTCTGCTCAAGTGGCTCTGGAATACTCACAGGTTGAGGGGTGGCCAAGGCAGTGGAAGGTTTGATAATCAACACAGGAGCCACAGGCGGTCTGATGACGGGTGTGATTACCACTCTTTTCTTTTTGGAAAAGGCCCGGGCTGTTGTTCCAAAGGTCTTTTGTTTGTCTTGGCCGGTACATGAGCCGGGGTAGGAGGTGGTAGCTTGTAGGCCTTTTGATCGAACCGTTTCCTTTGTCTAAAATCCCCCAGGTTAAATCCATTCTCCATGAGCTGGGGAGAATCATTTCGGGGATAATGTCCAAACCAAACATCGTCTCTTGCACCGTCAACAAGATGTAACGGGTTCCAGCCGGGATCGGGCATGCCGTGTGGGGTTTCAACACCATTCGATGATAGCGCATCTGGTCAAACGGTTCAAAGCTCCTCCGAAACAAATTGGGATTGGCCCGACACCTGAGACTGGACGATGGAAATTCATAAATCAGCATGGGCACGTGGGTCGTTTGAATGAGGTGAATCTCGCCAGACTTTACCGTTCGAAAGCCAAACGTAAAATCTTATTTCAGAAAAAACGTGTTGTTGTAAATGTAGACCATCCTCTTGTCGGTATTTTTCAGGGGTCGATCGGGATTTCTCAACAGTCCTCTGGAGATTTTCTCCCACAAGACATCGTCGGGCCTGAATTCGTTCACGTGCTTGGCCTCCAGGATGGCACGCTTGAAATTATCCAACAGCGTCTTTTTTTGGTACCAATTGTCTTTGCAAAACAAGACAAACACCCGTTTCGTGTTGGGTTCCTGATAAATGATGCAAGCCCGGACGTGTCCCTGCCGAGCAGCATATTCCAAGGCGTCGGGCTTCTCGGGCAGCGTCACGGGCATCACGGTCGTGGAAATGTACTCGGGAAAGGCATCGATTTGATCCATCCTGCTCGACTAACGTGAAGCATCGACTGATACGAAGCGTCGAGACGCGTCTTCTTTTATACGTTCAAACAGGATGTGGGCGGAGTCATCAGTAGCCAATCACGAATAAAAAATGGGGTTAATGGGTTGATGCAAAATGGCACACATGCCTTGCACGGCAATCCAACGATGACCGGTGGTCTGATTACAAAACGGACATTGCCCCAGCTCGCGTCCATTGGAATTTAACAACATCACACGGGTTCGCTTGAAGGGGCTTGAGGAGCTCCAACTGGCTTGAATGTCCTTAAAGGATTGTTTAGAATGTTGGTCGGTGACACAAATGGTACCGACATTGAGATAGTGTAAAAATTTAAACAGTTCCTGGGGACATTGCCGGTCCATGGCATACGAGACGACTCCGTTGGTCAGCGTGAAACCACTGTTTCTAATGCATAACACGGCCAAACCTTGGCTGTGGAAAAAGACTTGGGCATTTTCCTGGGAAGTGGGCATCAATTGCTGTGCATAAGGGGGTCTTTGAAACACTCTGGGTTTGAAATGATGCCTTTGATACAGGGGCCTGAAATTGGGTATTTTATACAATCTGGGATCTCGTGGCCTTGTTTCCTCGTGCCATCTTTTCTCATTCCTTCGTTCTTCATTCTCCTCGTTCCTTCGTTTCTCATTCCTTCGTTCCTTGGATCGCGGAGAACGATGAATGACGGAATGAGCCTTCTTTGCATGGGTCTTCTTGACAGGTGGATCAGGTGATTTAGAAACAATTGGTGGATCCACGGGTTCTTTCAAAGGTGACTCGGGAACCTTAGATTGTTCCATGGGATCCTTCAAAGGTGTCTCGGAAACGGTAGATTGCTCCATGGGGGGTAACGAATCATAAATCACATCTTCAGAGGCTTAATGGGATGGAGAAGCCACTGGAGTGGCGAACTCATTTTAGCAGGAATGAGTATCATGAGATGAGCCAGATCTTTTAAACTCTACGATAAAAAAATTAAAAAATTTTTTTAATATATAATATATATAATATATATATAATATATATATGTAATATATATATAACATATATATATATATTTTATATATTATATATTATATATATATATATTATATATTATATATATATATATATATATATATATATAATATAAGAATATATATATATATATATATATATATATATTATATATATATATATATATAAAAATATATATATTATATATATATTTATAAAGACAAATTCCTTGTAGAACCAGAAGGTTTAAACAGTTTCAAGTGTCCATTTCCTTTTTTCATTTGAAATATTTTCACACACAAAAGACACTACACACACAAAATGTTTAGTCTCTTTATTTACATTTTTTATTTCCCCAAAATGTTTAGTCTTTTCTTATTTCCATGTTTCAACCATTCTATGCGGTTGAATGTCGAGCAGGATGGATTGAACCAACCTCCGATTACCGCCTGAGGTGTCATTCCAAAATTTTACCCCATTTCATGTCACAAAATGGACCGTTTCAACCTCGGCCACCTACATATTATTTTGAAATGGGCACAAGTGTTGCTTGCAATAGTTTCCAACGTTGGCATAAAGAGGAGCCCAAGAAAACGGGAGAACGACTACTGGTCCCGAGCTATGCTCCTTTCCAGTAATCATTCTCCCATTTTTCTGGGGCTCAATGCAGTGTCTAAGATGCCCTTAGAGGGTCGGGTGTTCTGCAGAGGGGGCACGTGATGCTCACATCCAAGTGTCGGAGGAGGGAACGCAAGTGAACTGCATGGCCGCATTGCGTCGTTTCTGGCCAGTGCATCGTGCTGAGGCAAATCGAACACGAGTCTGGCACTTGGAAGACGCAATCGGGCCATTTCTGCCCAAAAGACCCGTCCAACACTGCTTGCGCCAATCGAGTCCAGGTGGTCAAGTTTTGAGCACCATAGCGTCTCCAAGCCTTGTACACCAAAAAACACAACTTGGGGATGGCATACTGAGTCCATAGGGCTTGGGCAAATGCGCCGTTCCCTTTGGCAGCCTCTTGCTCCATGAACTCACTGTCCAAGTCAGCAGGTTCGAAAAAGGAAAAAAACTTTCAAACCAAGGCACGTCATGGTGGTCATGGTAAGGTAGAACTTCCATCTTTAAATCGATAATGTTGACGGCATAGACGGTTTCCAGTTCAATCACCTCGGAATGTTTTAAACGAATTAAAACGCCCCGAAAGTTCATCATGAAGGTGATGTAATCCCCAAGGTCTGCCTCTTGGTACATGGCGATATGCAGTGTGAAGGCTAATTTGTGTTCTATGTCTCTGAGTAAAATGATACGACTGGCTTCTGAGCCCTGCTTTTATAGTGGACAGAAGGAGGAAGTCGACTGATAAGGAAATGTGTGATAAGGGCTTTCGAGTCAAAAATAAAAAGAGACAGGGTTGAATAATCAATCATTTATTGATACCATTTACATTGGTGGGTTGAATAAGGAATCCATTGTTGCCCAATGTCATGAGAGGATGATGTCTAGGCACCCACAAAACAATATGGTTTGAAACCTCCGAGGGTTCCTGTTTGAGTCTTTTAGGGGCCAAGGGTGGTTCCAAGCATCTCTTTCCAAGATCAAGGCGTTGGACGTGGAAGGAGGGAGAAAGGGTCTGGGTACCCTTGTCACTATGAGCGATCAGGGGTGGAGTCACTTTGACATTATCCATGAAAACAGAGGAATCCTCCAACGGTGGTCTCTCAGGATCAGCAGGTGGAATATGTATTCTTTCAGGTTCAACAGGTCTCTCAGGTTCAACAGGTGGAGTAGGTATTCTTTCAGGTCTTTGAGCAGGTGGAGTAGGTATTCTTTCAGGTTCAACAAGTCTCTCAGGTTCGGCAGGTCTCTCAGGTCTTTGAGCAAGTCCCCTCAAGCAGGCCTCATAAACCATCTGTATGGAGGGTTTGGATCCATTTTGCATCCGACGCATGTCTTGCACCTTTTGGATAAAGATTTGGATCCAAAGTCTCACCAAGATGGAATTGGGGACGGAGAGTCTTGGACATGCAAGACGGGAGAGGTTTTGAAACTCTCCACAAACAGGTTGCTGGGGTTCTCCACCAGAGCAGAACCCGCATTGAGAATGATGGCAAAACTCGTGGCCAACGACGACAGTTCGGCATTCAAAATGTTAAAGACGACATCGGGAGTCACCAATTTTGACTTTTGCGTCATGATGGGATACGGTTTGTGGGCCGGCAACACATCTTTGCCTTGAATGACGAGGGGGTCGAATCGTTTGGCAAATTTGTATACTTTGGAACGACCGAGTAGGGCTCCAACATCCACCAGTCGAAAGTAGAGCTTGCCATCCTTTCCAACCATAGCAGCCAATGGATAGTGTTGATGAGGCAGGAGAATTTTGAACCACATGATGACTCTTGAAAAAGAAACACTGACAGTGAATGAATCGCATCGGAAGGCTGTCAAACTTTTATACTCTCTCTAAAAAATAATTTTTTTACCTGGTTAAACATTTTACAGTTCGAAAATGTTCATGCTTCATTGAGGTTTTTTTTAGAAAGATGAGGGATAAAACACGTTCAAACAATTTTGACAGCTGACTTGGCTAGAAGAGTGCATGATACTTAAAGCATCAAGTAAAAAAAAATTTTTTTAATTATTACATGGTTAAACATTTTACAGCTGGCCAAGCATGTCCATGCTTCATCTTACATTCCTTGAAGAATTTCCCTGGTGTTGGGGAAAACCACTTTTGACATAATTGTACATTGTCTGCCAACGTACGCTATTTTCGTCCGTCATCAGCATGGCCAGGGGTAAATATTCTTTTCCATTTTTTAAAATTTCCTCCAATTTTGCTTCGGTGGGTTCGCCGTGCAACATTCGTTCTTGAAACACCATCGATTCCAACAAAACGTGCATGGCACAATCATGGGGGGACTCTTCTCCCCGACCACACACCAAGCAATCCGATTGACAAGAGCACGGATCCGAAACGACGGGCATGGTGGCACGATCAATGGTCAAAAGGGACGATACAATGTTCAAATGGCACACATGCAATGGTCACGATGAAATGATTATGGTAGAAAGGCACACATGCAAGATGAAATGATTATTGTAGAAAAGTGTTAAGCTTATAAAATGTTAAGTAAAAAAATTTTTTTTTGTGATGCTTATAAGGAACTACTTTGCAGCTTTAAACTATTTTATAGTTTACTTGCAATTTGATTTGCTGATTTGAAAGTATTCATAATTATGACTTTTTCCATGAAAACTTTAATCACTGAATTGGAAGAAAATATTGTCCCAGGTATGCTCCAAGAAACAGTCTTCAATTTGTCGTATCATAGACGAAGATTGGAACGTTTAGCCGGTATATTGAAATTTCAAGAACTCTCGAAACTGTATCCCGTTCCGGTAAAGGTGGTAAAAAATGAAAATGGATTTCACATTACGGACTGCGTCTGGAGTACGGAAAACTGCATTAAAGGACCAGACACTTGTGAATGTTATTCTTTATTTAAAGAACCCGAAAAGTATTTTATTGTGAAACAATTTGATCACGTCGTTGTACGGGATGGATCAATACATCACAAGGATTGTTTGAGAAAAGCCCATTGTCAATATGGGAAAATGACTTTTCTACAATAATCATTTCATCTCGCATGTGTGCCTTTTGAACTTTCATCTTGCATGTGTGCCTTTCTACAAAAATCATTTCATCGTGACCATTGCATGTGTGCCATTTGAACATTGTATCGTCCCTTTTGACCATTGATCGTGCCACCATGCCCGTCGTTTCGGATCCGTGCTCTTGTCAATCGGATTGCTTGGTGTGTGGTCGGGGAGAAGAGTCCCCCCATGATTGTGCCATGCACGTTTTGTTGGAATCGATGGTGTTTCAAGAACGAATGTTGCACGGCGAACCCACCGAAGCAAAATTGGAGGAAATTTTAAAAAATGGAAAAGAATATTTACCCCTGGCCATGCTGATGACGGACGAAAATAGCGTACGTTGGCAGACAATGTACAATTATGTCAAAAGTGGTTTACCCCAACACCAGCATGCTTGTCCAGCTGTAAAATGTTTAACCATGTAAAAAATTATTTTTTTAGAGAGAGTATAAAAGTTTGACAGCCTTCCGATGCGATTCATTCACTGTCAGTGTTTCTTTTTCAAGAGTCATCATGTGGTTCAAAATTCTCCTGCCTCATCAACACTATCCATTGGCTGCTATGGTTGGAAAGGATGGCAAGCTCTACTTTCGACTGGTGGATGTTGGAGCCCTACTCGGTCGTTCCAAAGTATACAAATTTGCCAAACGATTCGACCCCCTCGTCATTCAAGGCAAAGATGTGTTGCCGGCCCACAAACCGTATCCCATCATGACGCAAAAGTCAAAATTGGTGACTCCCGATGTCGTCTTTAACATTTTGAATGCCGAACTGTCGTCGTTGGCCACGAGTTTTGCCATCATTCTCAATGCGGGTTCTGCTCTGGTGGAGAACCCCAGCAACCTGTTTGTGGAGAGTTTCAAAACCTCTCCCGTCTTGCATGTCCAAGACTCTCCCGTCCCCAATTCCATCTTGGTGAGACTGTGGATCCAAATCTTTATCCAAAAGGTGCAAGACATGCGTCGGATGCAAAATGGATCCAAACCCTCCATACAGATGGTTTATGAGGCCTGCTTGAGGGGACTTGCTCAAAGACCTGAGAGACCTACCGAACCTGAGAAACTTGTTGAACCTGAAAGAATACCTACTCCACCTGCTCAAAGACCTGAAAGAATACCTACTCCACCTGTTGAACCTGAGAGACCTGTTGAACCTGAAAGAATACATATTCCACCTGCTGATCCTGAGAGACTACCGTTGGAGGATTCCTCTGTTTTCATGGATAATGTCAAAGTGACTCCACCCCTGATCGCTCGTTGTGACAAGGGTACCCAGACCCTTTCTCCCTCCTTCCACGTCCAACGCCTCGATCTTGGAAAGAGACGCTTGGATCCACCCTTGGCCCCTAAAAGACTCAAACAGGAACCCTCGGAGGTTTCAAACCATATTGTTTTGTGGGTGCCTAGACATCAACCTCTCATGACATTGGCCAACAATGGTTTCCTTATTCAAACCACCAATGTAAATGGTATCAATAAATGATTGATTATTCAATCCTGTCTCTTTTTATTTTTGACTCAAAAGCCCTTATCACACATTTCCTTATCAGTCGACTTCCTCCTTCTGTCCACTATAAAAGCAGGGCTCGGAAGCCAGTCGTATCATTTTACTCAGAGACATGGAACACGAATTAGCCTTCACACTGCATCTCGCCATGTACCAAGAGGCAGACCTTGGGGATTACATCACCTTCATGAGGAACTTTAGGGGCGTTTTAATTCGTTTAAAACCTTCCGAGGTGATTGAACTGGAAACCGTCTATGCCGTCAACATTATCGATTTGATGATGGAAGTTCTACCTTACCACGACCCCCATCATGACGTGCCTTGGTTTGAAAGTTTTTCCTATTTCGAACCTGCTGACCTGGACAGTGAATTCATGGAGCAAGAGGCTGCCAAAGGGAAAGGCGCCTTTGTCCAAGCCCTATGAACTCAGTATGCCATCCCCAAGTTGTGTTTTTTGGTGTACAAGGCTTGAGACGCTATGGTGCTCAAAACTTGACCACCTGGACTCGATTGGCGCAAGCAGTGTTGGACGGGTGTTTTGGGCAGAAATGGCCCGATTGCGTCTTCCAAGTGCCAGACTCGTGTTCGATTTGCCTCAGCACGATGCACTGGCCAGAAACGACGCCATGCGGCCATGCAGTTCACTTGCGTTCCCTCCTCCGACACTTGGATGTGAGCAACACGTGCCCCCTCTGCAGAACACCCGACCCTCTAAGGGCATCTTAGACACTGCATTGAGCCCCAGAAAATGGGAGAATGATTACTGGAAAGGAGCATAGCTCGGGACCAGTAGTCGTTCTCCCGTTTTCTTGGGCTCCTCTTTATGCCAACGTTGGAAACTATTGCAAGCAACATTTGTGCCCATTTCAAAATAATATGTAGGTGGCCGAGGTTGAAACGGTCCATTTTGTGACATGAAATGGGGTAAAATTTTGGAATGACACCTCAGACGGTAATCGGAGGTTGGTTCAATCCATCCTGCTAGACATTCAACCGCATAGAATGGTTGAAACATGGAAATAAGAAAAGGGGAAAATAAAAAATGTAAATAAAGAGACTAAACATTTTGTGTGTGTAGTGTCTTTTGTGTGTGAAAATATTTCAAATGAAAAAGGAAATGGACAGTTGAAACTGTCCTCTACAGGTAATATATATATATATATATATATATATATATATATATATATATATATATATATATATATATATATACTGGTGTGCAAAAATTAAGGACGAGACGGTTTTTTCAATATAACTTTGTACAAAAGCTTTCCAAATCAACACATTTAATACCGTAAGATCCCCAATACGTAAGGACATGTGTAATGTAAGCTTCACTTACTAAAAGAGAAATCAGAGGGATAAAAAGAAGCTTTATTGAAAAAGTAGCATGAAGCGCAATGTGACTGAAGGCCGAAACATCCCTGTGATGGGTGTCCAGCAAGAAACATCCGGTCTTTAGTGGGGGATATGATCTCCCTGACTGCTAGGCAGGTTTCACAGCGTCTGCCCATGCTAAGAATGAGGGTTTCAATGAGTTGTTGAGACATTGCTGCCCATTCGTCTTGCAGCGCCAATCGAAGCTCCCAAATCGTTACTGGTGGTAAGGTACGAGATTCCAAGCGTCTGCCTAGAAAATCCCATACATGCTCGATGGGATTGAGATCCGGAGATCGTGCCGGCTAATCCATACGTTCAATATCCTCACTCTCTAAGAGCTGTTCGGCAGCTACTGTGCGATGACATGGTGCATTGTCGTCAATGAAAAGGAACTGCAGAACCATAGCGCCTCTAAAAGACGCACATATGGAAGAAGAATCTCGTTACAATAACGGGTCCCGTTGACTGAACCAGCGTTGAAGATGTGAAGGTCTGTTCGACTACCAAGCATGATGCCTCCCCAACGAGAACATCGCGACCTCCATACCTGTCCCTTTCAATGATGTTCGAGAGATGATTGCGGCTTCCCCGCTCTCTAAAGATGAGTATGCGATGAGAATCGCTACTCAAACTGAATCTGCTCTCATCTGTAAAGAGTACTCGTCCCCATTCATTGTCTCTCCAATTCCGTTGTTCCCGGCACCACAGAGAACGCCTTCTCCGATGGGCAGGCGTTAAAGGTACACACCGTACAGGGCGTCGTGCAAACAGACCACCACCATGCAGTCTTCTGGCCACGGTAAAACGCGATATCGGTCGTCCAGTCACCTGTGTCGTGTGTCTAGCGATTTCTCCCGCTGTCTGCCGCCTGTTTCTTTTGGCCTCTAAGACAATGTACCGGTAATCTGCGGGTGTGGTTCCTCGTGGACGACCACTACTGAACCCCTCGGATAGCTGTTCCTCTAGTTTGAAATTGTCTCCAAAGTCGTGAAACGATGCTGTGAGCAATTCCGAACTCTGCAGCCACACTTGTCACACTGCGGCCTTCCTCCAACTTCCCAATGATTCGACCTCGGTAAAAGCATGCAGATGTCGTCTAACAGATTGATTATTCGCCATTTCTCGCTGAGGCAGCAACTCGGTGTGATTTTAACTGCTATGCGGCGTGCAATCTCTTTGCCAGAAATACTGATCTTACACCGACAACATGCTTTATACTACTCAGACACTCCCCCATTACGTCTACCTGCCTATCTGTGCATGTGCTACCGTACATCACCTTACTTAATCTCCTGATTGGTCTTTCTGTCCGCTCTGCCTCTTCGTTCAGCTGATATGCTAATATATATATATATATATATATATAATATATAATATATAATATATAATATATATATATATATATATATATATATATATATATATATATATATATATATATATATATATATATATATATATATATATATATATATATATATGGGAAAATGACTACAACTTAAGGATGATAAATGCTTTATTGATGAAATATCTGAATTATACTAGACAGCAAAGGAGAACGTCTTTCTCCTACGTCTAAATTTTAGCGTCCCTAACGTCCGTCTACATATTTTCCCGTGTGTCCTTTTAGTCGGATATTCCTGACGGGGTGTGACGTCAGTGTGGACTGCTCCACCCTAAGTACAGGGGGAGAGGTTGTCCATTGCACATATCCAACCCTACATCGGCCATCATGACCGGGAAGGCGACCTCGCCTGATTACATACAATGATAAAATGCACAGATACATAGTAATGAAATATTAAAAATGTACACAGTTACACAGTAGATGAAAGAATTATACACAACACAAATTATCATCAAAGAAAAAGTACAAAAATACTGAAAAATAAACAGATTTAAAGTAATATTTCATAAATAGAAAAAATTTCATACATTACCACTGGGGTAAAACAAATTATGTTAACGATACAAATAAGATCAAGGCTAAAATAAGAATCTGGAATAAGGAACAGGAACATATTGAAGCAAGATGCTCCTACTTCTAAACACTTAAATTTGTACTAAAATGAAATAAGAAAATGTTAGAGTCATTCAATAAAAATGGAATCAAAAATAAATAAATAGATAAAAAGTCTGTTGTTAATGTCCATAACGAAAGTCTTTCACAGGAAGAAAAATTGTGAACAGTTTTTAATGGAGAAATCAAGTAGAGTTAGTTTGGCTTGGCCAGAGTTTCATGAATTCTGCACAAGTAGACGTTTTTGATGTCCGTCGACAAAATCACACTTTTCTACGTCATAAGTGTCATTGTGCTTGACTTTTGTAACTTTGTATGGTCCGAGGTATTTTTGCTTAAGTTTTAAGCCTGGACCAAACTGAGTGCGTTTAATTGCTACTAGGTCATGTAGTTGATATTTATGAGCTTGTCTGCGCCGGAGATTGTACGTGCGGCGATTCTCATCTTGAACTTTGTAGATTTGCTTTTTGGCATCTTGACGGAGAGCATCACGTTGTTCTTGGAATTGAGCTGTAATCTCATCGTTAAGAAGTTCGACAATCTCAATGTCCTGGCAAGACTTCATCTTTGTGCCGAAAAGGAGCTCAAATGGAGTCATCTTGATGCTTCTTTGAAAAGTTGAGTTCAGGATTTCTTGCAGGTGGGGTACGTGAAAATACCATTTCTCGGGATCGTCGACAGAAAGTTTTGACAGCACAGAAATGATGGTGGAATTTTGTTTTTCAATTTGGCCATTAGATCTTGGGAGACCAGTTGTAATGGAGATATGAAGGATGTTTTGCTTTTTACAGTAATCTTCAAATGCGGAGGAAGTAAATGCGGATCCTTTATCAGTGATAATCCTAGCGGGGTTTCCCCGAAGACATGTCTTTGGTTTTCTAATCGATTAATGACTTCTGCAGCGTCCGTAGATCTAGTGGGATACAGCCATGTAAATTTACTGAATGCGTCAATCACTGCAAAAACATGCTTATATTTCTTAGAAGTTGTCGCTAGGGGACCCAAATGATCTACATGAAATGTATGGAGTGGTAAATCGTTTTTTTCTATCGGGTTAAGCGTGCCATCTTGTTTACCACGTTTCCGGTTTGTGAGAATGCATGTAACACAGTTTTGAATGCATTTTTCAACTTTGTCTTTAAGTCGTGGATGTAAAAGTCTTTGCTAACTAAATCTTGTGTGCGTAGAACAGCAAAATGTCCACGTTCATGTGCAGTTTTAATGATGTTAGCCTGCATTTCGTCAGGTACCACTAGTAAATCGGTGCCATTGACTGTTTTGTAAAGAAGTTTGTTTTTTACGATATAGTTGTCATGCGGCGTTGTTTCTAGAAGTGTCTTTATTGTTGTTATTTGATCATCAGCCTGTTGTGCTTTGAGAAATTGAAAATGGACACTATTTTGGATTAGCATACAATGTGGAGGTCGACTGAGAGCATCCACATGAGTCATCTTTGAGCCTGTACGGTGTTCTATTGTATAATTAAATTATTCGAGATAAAGTGCCCGTCTGGCTATCCTGGGGTTAAGCTCTTTTTTACTTTGTGTTTTGACGAGGGCGTCACAGTCAGTAATAATTTTGTGAATGATGTTCCTAGTACATAGATGCGAAACTTTTTAAGTGCTTCGACCACTGCAAGGACTTCTAGTTCAAAACTAGTGTACTTTCGTTCATGGTCTGATGTCTTTTTTGACATGTAGAATACAGGGTGAAACTGGTTGTCATGTATGGATTTTGGAGTAGGACTGCACCCAAACCATCGATTGACGCGTCAGTGTGAATCTCAGTGGGAGAATTTTGGTTAAAATACTTAAAACGGGTTGTTGGGAAAGTATTTTAATTTTTGAAATGCTGTCTGTTGTTCAGCATAAAATTGGAAAGGGGAGTCTTTACGAAGGAGGTCACTCAAATGTTTTGCATATGGTCGAATATGAGGGTAAAAACTTTCTAAAATAGCCAGTAAGACCAAGAAATCGGCGAACGTCTTTAATATTTTTAAGATCAGGATAATTAATAACAGCTTTAGTTTTTGAAGGGGAAGGAAACAATCTACCATTTTCTATAATATGGCCAAGAAACTCAATTGTATTATGTAAAAATTGACATTTTTTAAAATTTATTTCAAGTCCGTAATCACAAGCTACCTCTAGAACAATTTTTAGATATTCAAGGGCTTGGGACTCATTAGCAGCGGGGATAACGACATCATCCATATATGGGAGAACAATACTTTTCGAAATCAGATGTCGGAAAATGGCATTTATGTACCGCATAAAGGTGGAAGGACAAGTACTCAGTCCAAAAGGCATTCGTCTAAATTGATACTGACCATTGTGAGTAACAAAACTAGTAATTTTACGGCTCCTTTCATTTACCGCGACATGGAAAAATCCATTTTTTAGATCTAGAGTAGTAAATATTTTAGCATTTTGGAGACAATCTAAAATATCGTCAATTAAAGGAAGAGGATAGTTGTCTTTAGTAAGTTTGCGATTTAAGCGTCTATAATCAATGCAAACTCTTGATTTCCCGTCTTTTTTTTACTACCACAACTTGACTAGCGTAAGGGGATGAACACGGCTCAACAATTCCATTTTTAACCCATTCATCAACTTGAGCGTCCACTATATCTCGTTCAGCAAATGGCAAACGTCGGGGCTTATGAAATATCGGTTCGTCGTCGGTGAGAGCGATATCAAGCTCAATGTTTACAGTTTTTGTTTTTTTAGGCGTGTATATCGATAGCAGTTGTTCGACTTCAGCTCGATTATGTTGAGAAACATTTGGACCGATATCAAATGTGGGTGAACCGTCAGAAATCGTCATAATAAAATTTTCATTTGCATTATCAGAGGGCCTTAAAATTTGTGCAAATTTTACGCCTGTAGGCGATATATTTAGATGTACTTGTTTAATTACGTCACAACCGATTATAAGGTCATAATTTGTACAAGAATTTGGTACAATAGAAATAGTAGCAGGAAAAATTTGATCATCGATAGTAATTTCAGAATCAAAAGTTCCTATCACATTAATTCGCGAAAAACCAAAACCTATTAATAATGTGTTGGTTTGTTTCAGTGGCGGTGCATCTATATTTATGTAAGTAGAATTTCTTAATAGTGTTAAATTGCTGCCTGTGTCTACTAACCCGTTAAGTTTACGCCCAAAAATTGTTACGTCTTTACACATATTAATAGGAGAAGGCAATTCATGCACAGCATTTACACCAGAAGGTGGTGTAGAAGTGCTATTTAAATTACCTCGTCGGCATTCAAATGATTTGTGACCATAAAGATTACATGAGAGGCATCTGGGGCCACGTGAATGATTAGGACAAGATTTTGATAGATGACCTATATCATTACAATTAAAACAACATTGGGGATTTTTAGCTGCGTCAGAAACGTTAAATTTTGTGGGTTTTCTTTGGAAGCTTTGTTGTTTTAAATCGCGTCCTCGGCTTTCATATGAATGACGAAAATTCGGTGAATTAGAGTTATGTATTCCCATGTTTTTAATGACAGTTTCATAGGTACGTAATTTCTGCTTAAATTCGGAAAGTGAGGTTGCACCATAGAGGATAATTTTATATGAACGAGGCCATCAATTCCATTAATGACGTACTGGATAATTGATGCTTCGTCAATTTTTGAATCACATCTATTTGCTAATTCACGCATGGAATTAAAATATTGCATTAAAGTCTCGGTTTTATATATTTTCCTTTTTCTAATTCACGGTGGATTTCTATTGAAGTGACTGAATCCGAAAATTCTTCAATTAAAGCTTTTTGAATGACTCGTATGTATTTAAATTTCTTTGTGAAAAAGAAATGATTTAGCAGTTCCACATACTAGACGTTTCGCGAAAATTAATTTTTGAGAAGAACTGATAACTGGGAATGAATCAAAATTTTCTTCAATATCGCGAAAGAAAATATTTACAGAATAAAAATCTTTCCCGGTAAATTTTCTACTAGTCACCGAAATATCCCGCAATAAAGTCCAAAACTGGGTATTCATGTCTGTAAGGGAAGCTTCGTTTGAATAGGGAGGAAAAGTATTTTGTGTACAAAGAGATGAAAAGTTTTGATGTGCCGGCATGAAAGAATAACCTTGAACGCTGGGTACGGGAGAATTATTGACCGGATGTTGAAAAGGGGAGTGCTGGTCTGTCCCTTCCGATGAAAAATTCCTGTCTAAAGTGATTCGTTTTTGAAACGTGTTTTTTGAAACTACGTTTTCGCCTTCAGAAAAGGATGCCTCCGAATTATTTAATGTTAGTTGGAATTCATCTAAGTTCGTCAAAGCTTTAAATATACTATTGCATAAATTTTGCTCATTTGTTTCGACGTCTAAATGCAATAAATTAGCGACTGAGATAAAATCAGGCAATGAGAATTCGGTTAAAATTTTTTCTTTGTGTTCTTCAACTTTAAACTCTTTAGGGAATGTAGAAAAATTTCTTATTTTATTTCGCGAAGAACGGTCAAATTCGGTGAATCCTAATATAGAATTTAATGTTTTTACAGCACGAGTTGTACCACATTTCAACGAATTAGCATATATAGGAATATCGCCTAATTTAATTTTTTACAGGACATCTTAATATACAAAATTAATCACTTTGAAAATTTAGACGGTGCAAGGTACATGTTTAGTGTGCCAACCCCAATTTCACCTTTGCCACCGACTCCAATAGCTTCTCCCTCCCATGAAGCCTCTGAAGATGTCATTTATGATGCGTTACCTCCCATGGAGCAATCTACCGTTTCCGAATCACCTTTGAAGGATTCCATGGAACCATCTACCGTTTCCGAATCACCTTTGAAAGAACCCGTGGATCCACCCCGTTTCTAAATCACCCACCATGGTTTCTAAATCACCTGATCCACCTGTCAAAAAGGCCCATGTCAAAAGATTCATTCCGTGATTCATCGTTCTTCGCGATCCAAGGAAAGATGGCACGAGGAGAAGGAAGAACGAAGGAATGAGAAACGATGGCACGAGGAACCAAGGCCACGAGATCCCAGATTGTACAAGAGACCCCCTTTCAGGCCTCCGTATCCAAGGCATCCTTTCAAACCCAGAGGGTTTCAAAGACCCCCGTATGCACAGCAATTGATGCCCACTTCTCAGGAAAATGCCCAAGTCTTTTTCCACAGCCAAGGTTTGGCCGTGTTGTGTATTAGAACCAGTGGTTTCACGCTGACCAACGGAGTCGTCTCGTATGCCATGGATCGAGAATGTCGCCACGAACTCTTTAAATTTTTACACTATCTCAATGTCGGTACCATTTGTGTCACGGACCAACATTCCAAACAAACTTTCAAGGACATTCAAGCCAGTTGGAGCTCCTCGAGCCCCTTCAAGCGAACCCCTGTGATGTTGTTAAATGCCAATGGACGCGAGCTGGGGCAATGTCCGTTTTGTAATCAAACCACCTGTCATCGTTGGATTGCCGTGCAAGGCATGTGTGCCATTTTGCATCAACCCATCAATCCCATTTTTCACTCGTGATTGGCTACGGATGACTCCACCCACATCCTGTTGGAACGTATAAAAGAAGATGCGTCTCGACGCTTTGTATCATTCGACGCTTTGCTTTAGTGCACGATGGATCAAATTGATGCCTTTCCCGAGCACATTTCCACGACCGTGATGCCCGTGACGCTGCCCGAAAAGACCGATGCCTTGGTATATGCCGCTCGGCAGGGACACGTCCGGGCGTGCATCCTTTACCAGGAGCCCAATACCAAACGGGTGTTTGTCTTGTTTTGCAAAGACAATTGGCATCAAAAAAAGACATTGTTGGATAATTTCAAGCGTGCCATCTTGGAGGCCAAGCACGTGAACGAATTCAGGCCCGACGATGTCTTGTGGGAGAAAATCTCCAAAGGAATGTTGAGAAATCCCGATCGACTCTTGAAAAATACCGACAAGAGGATGGTGTACATGTACAACAACATGTTTTTTGTGAAAAAAGACTTTACGTTTGGCTGTCGAACGGTAAAGTCGGGCGAGATTCACCTGATTCAAACGACCCACGTGCCCATGCTGATTTATGAATTGCCCTCGTCCAGTCTCAGGTGTCGGGCCAATCCCAATTTGTTTCGGAGGAGCTTTGAACCGTTTGACCAGATGCTCTATCATCGAATGGTGTTGGAACCTCACACGGCGTATCCGATCCCGGCTGGAACCCGTTACATCTTGTTGACGGTGCAAAAGACAATGTTTGGTGTGGACATTATCCCCGAAAGGATGCTCCCCCAGCTCATGGAGAATGGATTTCACCTGGGGGATTTTCGACAAAGGAAACGCTTTGATCAAAAGGCTTACAAGCTACCCCCTCCGACCCCGGCTCATGTACCGGCCGAGACACACAAACGGCCTTTGGAACAACAGCCCAAGCCTTTATCCAAAAAGAAAAGAGTGATTATCACACCCATCATCAGACCTTCTGTGCCTTCTGTGAGGATTATCAAACCTTCCACGGCCTTGTCCACCCCTCAACCTGTGAGTATTCCAGATCCATCACCTGAACAGACAACCCCTCAGATTCTTTTACCAGATCCACCTGTGGTCGAGACGTTGGAGCCGACTCTTACGGATGACTCTTCCATAGATCAAATCATGTCGTCCGTATTTGGAGACTATTTGCCGCAAGGGATTCCCTCGGCGCATTCTCAAGACCCTCAGGTGCTGGACACGGTGCCTTCCCTGTTTGATGAGAATAATGATCTCATCTCGTTTTTGGACTATTTTGAAGCAGGGTTGGCCATGGAGCAACAAGAAACTCCCATGGATTTGACCATGCCCCGAATGAAAAAAAAAAGTGATAAACACTACTGGATTTAAAGTGATTAAACCCTTGGATCTGTCTATTCGCAATGGTTTGCATTGCATGTAAATATTATGTTGATGTAAATATTATCTTGTAAATCTTGTAAATATTGTAAATATTGTAACTATTAATTTGTAAATAAATTTAATGTTTGCCAGAAAACAGTCTCATTTTTTTATCCAAAAACATACCAAGTTTGGAGACAAGAGCATGTAAAAAAATGGTTTCGGTACAACACTTGTTGGACCAGTGTCGACAGCGCACCACGATCGTCTTGGGAAACCTGGGTCGGTGGCCGGATCGAGTCACGTATTACGAGCCAGATTATCCTTATACCATCCTGTTTGAACCCAATTTTGGGGTGCATATTCCTCGGTCGTTTGGAAAAACGGTGATTGTGTTTACGAGTCATTTGGATCTGACCTGGGACCCAGGGGTCGAATTACGATTCTTTCAAGTGGGTCGTTCTCCCTCTCACCGAGTTTGGGAAGCGTATCAACCTCACATGACGGATGCGTACAGTGTGGATTTGACAGACTGCCTTCGAGTCGCAGACGTGTACGTGAAATGGTTGACGTGGTTGGACGATTGGGAAATGCATCGAGACGATCCTGTGCCTTGGCGCATCGTGGGTCTTCAACCTTGGAAACGGGCTTTGGAACACCACGTGCAGCGCTCGCATGAAAAGGCTTTGGCGCATGGAATGCCCTCTGACGTCACGCTCCTCGATCATATATAAAGCGAGCCCTTTGCCGCTCGAAATCATTCTGCTCATTGAAGCAACATGTCTGTGTTGAGTCAACCCGCCTATTTTGCGCATGCCAACGTGTTTCATCACGAGGGCAAGCCAGTGCCCATCGAATTGTCCATTGCCACGATTCCCAGGGATGGCAGCGATCCCGAGGTGATGTGCATCACCGTGAATCATGCCGGGCAACCCTCCAATCCCAAAGATGTTCGATTCAATTGCCAAGAAAATGCCCGTCTTCGTCTGATGCACCACCCGTTACCCAAGAGTGTGCCCGTGGAATACTTGCCCTTTTGCGTGAGGGGCAAGTTTAGTCAGCTGGCCCGAGGCAACAGGGGCTGATGGTGGTCAAAGGATTAAAACAACAAAAAATGTTTCAAGAGCTCGGACTGTATGCCATGGCCCTGGAGAATCTGCCAAACTTTAAAGACATTTGCGATGGAACCTTTCCCGACCCCATGCATGAGGGGGTGCACGAGGAAGAGGACATTTCCTACTGCACCATGGTAAAATCGTACCAATTTGCCAAATACCTGCAGCAATTTAATAAGGTGCATGCTGAATGGAGCTACAAAGTGTCGGCATTGACACAGTAAAGGGACATTGGCCCGGAAAAGGGGGATCGAATCGACACAATGGTCGATTCGGTCCCCCTTTTTTCGGGTCACATAATGTACCAAGATTGAAAGGTACATTTTAAAAACTTTTGCTGTTGGATAAATTTATCCGTATTTTAAAACTTTTGTTGGATGCACCAAGATTGAATTTTAAAACGTTTTGTTGGAAAAGATTTATCCGTATTTTAAAACTGCACAAGATTGAAAAACGTGCTGTTGGATGCAGCAAGATTAAATTTATCCGTATTTTAAAAACTTGGTGCTGAATCGTGCTGTTTGATTAAATTTATCCGTATTGTGGAACCTTGGTGCTGAATCGTGCTGTTGGATGCCATCAATGTCTGGTGATTCAAGATTGAAAAGCATCAGCCAATAGGAATCGATTCACGTGACCCCAGCAGAGTATAAAAGGCGAGCGCTCAGCCACCAGAGACATTCTCACTCAGCAACATGTCTTCTCTAGCGTTTTTCGCCCATGCTAACGTATTTCACCATGGTGGTCAACCTGTGCCGGTCGAACTGTCCATTGCCAGCATACCGGAGGATGGCACAGAGCCCAAGGTGATGTGTATCACGGTGGATCACACCAACCTCCTCACGACAGACAAAGACAGACGAGCCAACCGCTACATTAACGAACGGCTCAGCCTGAAAAGTCACCTGCCTGGATCCGTGCCTCTCGAATACTTGGATTTCTGCGTCCGGGGCAAGTTTTGTCACCTGGCCCAAGGAAACAGAGGCCTCATTGTCGTGAAGGGCTCAGATCAGCGGAAAATCTTTGAAAAGCTGGGACTTTTTACGATCAATCTGGAAATATTGCCTCATTTCCGGGACTTGAATGACCACAGCCTGCCTGACCACCTGCACGATGAGGTGCACGAGGACTTTAACATTTCCGAGTGTACCATGGTGAAATCCTATCGATTTGCACGATACCTGCAGTATTTTAATAAGCTGCAGGCTGAATGCAAAAAACAAACGGCTCATTTAGTAGAGTGAGTGAAAAAAAAATTTTACCGAAAAAAGGGGGATCGAGTCGACACAAGAGTCGACTCGGTCCCCCTTTTTTCAAGACACACAATATGCCAACATTGGATGGCATCTTTTTTAAAACTTGCACCAGTCAATAGGAATCGTTTCACATGACATTATTAGAGTATTAAATACACCAAGATTGGAATAATATATAGATTAAACTTACCTATTGTCGTCTTCTTATCACCCAGATTGGATGGCTTGTCTCGTTGAGTGGGCATATCCTCTGTTTTCTCACCAAGATGGGAGGCTTGTCTCGTTGAATTGGCATGTTTTCTCACCAAAATGCATGTTAGGGCTTGTCTCGTTGAATTGGCATGATTTCTGTTTTCTCATCGAAATTGGAGGGCTTGTCTCGTTGAATTGGTATCTTTTCTCACCAAAATGCATGTTAGGGCTTGTCTCGTTGAATGGACTGATCCCCCGTTTTCTCACCAAAATACATACATTTCATTTGGGGCCGAATGAATGAGCAATACATTGCATCCATCACAAAATAACACAATTACCAACCTTGTAAATAAAAATCCTGTGGGAGACGTATTATACATTTCAAAAAGGTCATTTTTTCAAAAAAGGTCGTTTTCCATTTCCAATCATTTTTTGAAAGGGTCACGGTGCTCAGCTATTTTTTCGACCGACTGTATTAATGTATGGTAATGACTGTAAAACGAGAGGTGAAACTTGATTTACAGTTATTACCATAGGCTAATGGTAGAGCTGTGGAAGCACCGGGGCGCTCGATACCAGGGTTATTGAATGCTAAGGACTGTAAAAAAAATGCCCACTTGTGGCCCAGTTTTGGGATACTTTTTAACAAAGACTGTAAAATGGGTGAGACACTTTTGACACATTGAACGGTAAGGACTGTAAAAGCAGGTGAGAGGGTTTTGAGACACTTTTGACACATTGAACGGCAAGGACTGTAAAAACAGATGAGAGGGTTTTGAGACACACTTGAACGGCAAGGACTGTAAAAAACAGACAGTATGTTATTTAAAAAACTGACACTTTTGGCACACTTTTATTGCAGTAATTACCATAGGCTAATGATAAAATTGTGAATATTCCAGGGTACTGAGAAATTTCTGAAATTACTCACTTAAAGGCAAAAATTAACATTTTGAAGCCACAGAAAATATATTATGAATATTCCAGGGTACCGAGAATCTTTTGAAATGAATCACACAAGTCAAAATTTAGAAGCGACAGAAAAAAGTTGAAAGGCAAGAAAATTTAAAAAAAAATTTTTTTTCAGTATATTTATTTTTGCAACGAATCTGAAAAATTTTTTTTTAATTTTTTTTTTTTTTTTCAACAACAAATTATCCACCACACAAGTAATTTTTCAGTATATTTATTTTTGCAACGAATCTGATTGCATTTGAAACCATCTCAGTCCACGATTTTCCAACAACAAATTATCTCTTTCGGTTTTAAACACATTTCTTTCGGCTTTGAAGGTATCTCTTTCAGATTTAAGAACATCTCTTTTAGCTTTCCACTCATTTTCCTTTGATTTAAACTCATTTTCTTTTAATTTAAACTCATTTTTAAATACGTCTCGTTCCAACTTCAATTCTGCCACTATTGTTTTCCAATAATTATCTCGTTCCATTTGCACCTTTTCTTTAACTTCCTTCAGTTGCTTCATGACATTCTGTTGCTTAGGGGATAAAACGTACATTTCGTCCTTGAGAATTTGAAGGGAATATCCCGGTTTGAAATATATTTTCTTGTCCCCGTGCAGCGTCAAATACCTTTCTTCTTGGCCGTCGAAGGGAACTTGACAATGTAAAAATTTCCAGCCCGTCACTTTAATAGGGACTTCCCATTTCAAATGACGCCACTTGTCGGGACCCCGCTGAGCATGGATATCCCACTGCACCACATTTTTCCGACCATTTTGTTCCAAAAGTAACCTTTCTATCCCGTTGGGAAACAGAGTGCATAAAAAGGCAATACTATGCTCATGCATGGGTCGATTGATGTAAAAATGGGAAGTTTGATTTGACTCCTTCAAATTGTTAAAAAGTCTTTCATCACACGAGGCTCTTTGTCGACTTACATACGCAATGGTTCGTACCAGGTGAAATGCATTCTCAATTTGGATTCGTTTCTTTGCCCTACCATTTGCAATGTTATATCTAAATTTATTTTTCCAAACAAACTCAAATTGACCCTGTAGCTCACACGCTATAATCATGTGCCGATGCTGTACTTTAGCAATTCCCGCCATCATTCCATCACACAAACACCAAAAAGGTAGGACAACAATTTCGTTTTGAATTTTTTCCATTTCACGGCAAAATATTTGAAATGCGTCATGTTTCACCATGACGTGAAACCATTTCAAGTCTTTTTTCAGATAGCGTTGAACAATTCCATAAACATCTTTGCCTAAGCCACTGCTCTCACTAAATGACACTCCATCATTGCGCCACATGTCGGGTTTTTCAAACACGGATTCGTACAAAATTGCATTGTCCATGTTTTTGGATCGACCGAACATGTCGCGCGGGATTGAAACAAAATTTTGACAGTCACAAATTGCTTCATCCAGATCTTCATAATTCTTCACCGTAGACGCATTGTTCTGGGGCTTCACAAAGCTTTTCAAGCATTCCACTACATGCTTCACATTCTCACGCTTCATTTTTTGTCCATGAGGCCAAGATTTTAGTCCCATGCAAAAAACGCACTCTTTACGATTTTTCAAAAAATGTTCTTGCATAGCATGCTTGTGGTAGTAATGTCCAAAGGTCATGGATTCCAAGCAAAGGGGACAACGAACGACAATATCCGAAGATGAATCTATAACCTTGTAAAGCGTCTTGATAGACATGTGTTGCTTCAGGTGGAACTCGGAAAATAAATAACTCTACAGCAATATGCTTGGTATATAAATACTACAGACAAAAAAAAAAAAAAAAAAAAAAAAAAAATTTTTTTTTTTTTTTTTTTATTTTTATTATTTTTTAATATGATTAATATTATCGTCCAACAAGATATTGTTTGGATGTAGTTGGTATACAAATATTTTTTTAATATGATTACTATTATCATACAACAACATGATGTTGTTTTGATGTAATTGGTATACAAATATTTTTTAATATGATTACTATTATCATACATGATGTCGTTTTGATGTAGTTGGTATACACATATTTTTTTACCAATGGTTCTTGTCTCGAATCATGAGAAATACCTTTTGGTTTTACCATACACATATCCTCCTCCATCCTCTACGTTGTCCCCACAATTCATTTAAACTAGTCACGATTCTTTTGCCCCGAGCGTGTCGCAACGGTTTCAGTTGCAGATATGCCTCCAATGTCCAACCGCCTGGAACAATTCCTGGAAGAGTCCAAAACCATTGACCTCGGGCCCTAATGGAAACCCTGGTCGTGTTATACTTTATTTTTAAACTGGGAAACTGTTTGAATCCATGCAGGATAAAGGCGCGTAGAGCATCGAGAGTCACCATTTCACCCCGGTTAAAATAGGGAAACCTGTTTGGTTTGTAAAGGAATCCAGCCTCGGTCCGTAGAAATTGGACATTGGCAAAGCGATCGGAAGCGTATCCATGCAAGGTCAATCGCGTGCCCACCGGACAAGGTAAAATGTGATTGTCGACAAAGGAGGGAAAGGTAATGTTGGGAACATAAATATAATATGCATTTGGACTTGATTTGTAAATTTCAATCATGACTTGATTCAGGGTGCCAGAGAGAGAGAGTCATTTGGAAGGGCACGGGACCTTGGCATCGAAGGGTACTTTGTTCATGGTGCATCAAAAGGTTCACCGCTGCCATTCTTCAACAGCTCACGAACCCAATCCTCTTCCCCCAACAGGTCGTTTAAGCTGGTAAAGACTTTTTTGTCTTGACAGGGAGAATGTCTCAATGGCTTCATTTGCAGATAGGAATCCAATTTCCAATGGTGTGGATGTCTTCGTTTCAGGGTCCAAAAGATTTGAGTGTAGGGCCAAACACAAAGGAGGGTGTCGTAATATCTCAGGGTCAATTCGGGATAATGAGAGAGGATTTCAGGCAGGATCAAGTCACGCATCACCTCATAGGGCACAATGCCCTCCTCCGTGACATGGGGAGTGATGAAAGGATGGTTCTGGTGGTAAACGAATCCAGCCTCGGTACGTTCAAATTGGACAGTGAGAACACCGGGTGCATCGGTAAAAAAGGCAATTGGAAATCCATGAAATTCCAAAAGAGTGCCAACTCGACAAGGTAAAACATAATGTTCCACAAAGGTGGAAAAGGTTACCTTGGGAACAATAATGTAATAGCGTCCGTGGGATTTGTAAATTTCAATCATGATGCAATTGAAACTTGCAGAGCTCGGCAAAGTATTTAAACTATGCTTACTAAAAAAAATTTTTTTTTTTTTTTTTTTTTTAGAGAGAGATAAAGAGACTCACAACTCCATGGTTTGAAAATTTAAATTACAAAATTTATTTAGATTATTTTTCAATGTTACATAGATGACACTACAAATTACATAGACATTACAGTTTGGCAGCGTACAATACAATTTGGCAGCATACACAATGCAGGTTGTTACCTTACAGGTTGGCAGCGTACAATACAATTTGGCAGGTTACACAATACAGCATACACAATGCAGGTTGTTACAATACAGGTTGGCATTTGGCAGGTTACACAATTACAGGTTTGGCAGGTTATACAATGCCTTGGCAATTTGGCAGGTTATACAATGCCTTGGCATGTTGGCATGTTATACAATGTCTTGGCAATTTGGCAGCATACACAATGTTTTTGGCAGGTTACACAATGCAGGTTGGCAGCCATTACTCATGGACGGGGTGTTCCTCCCTCCAGCGGTACCGTTTCATCATGTCGTGCACCACTGTTTCCGCGTGGTGCTCTTTTCCCACATAGTGCATCACCTCGGGAATGATGCGGTCCAAATACATGTAAGTGGCCTGATCTGTGGCTCCAATCACCACACCCCAACCGTGGTGTTCACGTTCCAAATAGTCTTTTACCAGGTGGGTCTTGATAAAATGCTCCAGTTCATCATGGGGCACACGTATAATGTCATTATGATCCCAATTTTCGTCCTCTTCGAGCAGGGAATGGGAATGTTTCAAGTTTTTGATAATGTCCTGGTACGAAAAGGCTCGTAGGCTGTCCAGGCTCGGACGAATTTCCACCTGCTTGTTATCAAAGGGACTGGCGAAAAAAATACGGAAAGGCACCCATTGCCTCTGATACCTCATCCATTCAATCGAAACGAGATAGTCGATATTGGGTCGGGTCGTCATCTTGATTGAAACTTGGCTGGAATACGGCTGGGGAGGAGAGCTTTAATCGAGCTGCTGTGAAGGAATGACTCTGTGAAATAGGAGCCTCGCTTATATAGCTAGAGGACCGGAAATTAAATTTTTTTTTATTTATTTTTTTATCCATGGTTGCCACTCGTTGTATTGTACCACTTGCCCCATCGAATCCAAGGTTGTAAAAAATTTCCAACATAACCCAAATCCTTCTAACCTCTTGGGGTGGATTCCAGTAAATCTTGTATCAATTGGTCCATCGTGCCTGGTATAAACTCCAAGCTTGATTCGACAAAACTGTCAGAATCCGAGTCACTTTCCATGTCCGAGTCACTTTCCATCATGTCCGAGTCACTTTCCGTGTCAGACATTAAATCTTCCAAGTCGATGGCATCAATCTCGGAGCCATATAAATCTCGCAACACCTGCAATGCAAAGGCACCACATCCAATGTTTATTTTATCTTTTTCAGTAATTGACCCCGACAGTAGGGACATGTATTTTTGCCACTTTCCACCCATTGTTTTAAGCAAATGGAATGAAACCTGTGTTTGCATTCAATCAGGGCGTACCGTTCAGAATCATCATTGTTTAAACATATGCTGCATTCGGTGGCATCGTTGCTTCCCTGTGGGCTCAGGGAATCCTGATGCTCAGATTGCATTCTCCTTCAGAAAGGGTAGAAACCACGGATGCTTGGCAATCTCGGGAAGCCAACTTGTTTCAATACACGGAGGGCGTGAAGGGAGTGTAATGACCCTCGAGACATTGAGCAGGGAAATTTATCGGGTGTCACAAGACATTGATTTGCATTCAATCAAAACGTGCAGAAGCTTGTGCTGAGCTTTAAGCAAACAACTCGTTGGAAAAAAAAAAATATATATATATATATATATATATATATATATATATATATATATATATATATATATATATATATATATATATATATATATATATATATATATATATATATATATATATATATATATATATATATATATATATATATATATATATATATATATATATATATATATATATATATATATATATATATATATATATATATATATATATATATTTTTTTTTTTTTTTTACTTGTAGAGGACAGTTTAACTGTCCATTTCCTTTTTCATTTGAAATATTTTCACACACAAAAACATGACACACACAAAAATGTTTACTCTCTTTATTTACAATTTATCCAGATGCAAGTCAACATGGTTTGTCCCTTTCATCTGGTCTCTTTATTACAGAGTACATCGATGACGATTCATGCCCTCTAGTATCTTTATGACAGAGTTTATTGATGGTCGTCAAATAAATGTCTCTTTATTACAGACCTTGCCAAGGGGTCGCTGAATGGTTTGACGCGATGATTCAACCCCATAGCTTGTACAAATATCCTCCCATGAGGGTGGCCGAGATGCCCAGTATCGCATAATAGTAGAGACGTTGTCTGGATCGTGCTATGCATTCATCCAGAGCATCCAAAAGGATTCGGCCACTTTGAGAGCGATAAATTTAATTTCAAACATTTTCACGGGAAACTTTTCATAGATGAAGCGTAGATGCAACATAAACAACAGGAGGAGGTAGGATTCCGTGATCAAATCCACGTTTCCCTGGGGTTTCAAAGCATTCAACCATTGTTGAATGTCCTTTTCCAAGTGCTTGGGGGCGGATAATGTGTCCACATTCTTTTGTATAAGGGCCACGAGTTTAATGTTGAGACGAATGTTGTTGGAGAAGAGAATGTAACGAATCCATTGAGATAGATGCAATTGCCGTTGAGAAAGGGGAATTTTTTCCAAAGGCAGACGCAAAGCCTCCAAATCTTTAGAAAACTGAGGAACCATATCTTTAAGCATGGCTTTGTTTAAAAGAGATGCAACTTGACAGGAAGAATGAAATGATTCAACCGAGAGCAGCAAGCTTATAAACCATTCACTAAAAAAAAAAAAAAAAAAAAAAAAAAAAAAAATTTTTTTTTTTTTTTTTTTTTTTGTATAAAATATTTTATCGAGTCATGTTAAATTTATTGACTTTCCACATCATTTCTTTTTTTATTACAGAGCCAATTTATTTTTCAGATGGTATGGTAGGTTCAACCCTCATTATAAAATCCATACAAACGTTCCGCTTGAATCGTTCATTCCGTTTACGTGCAAAAGTTTCCAAAACACTCTCTGGTTCATCGAGGGAATCTTTTAATCCCTTTGGAGAAGAGGCTTCATTCTCTGGAGTACAACTAAACGACATTAGAGTAATTCTCATACACTATGTGGTTTTCAGGAGGCAGTGGCAAAAAGACTGGTTTCATACCTTCCATGGGCCGGGGCAAGGTCTTTACAGGATAAGGTGGTGGATTATTAAACAAACAATCTTGAATAGATTGTTCAGACAAGGGTTTGCCTTCCATACATTCAATCATGTCGACATGGGTGAAGGTCTCGTTTTCTCCAACGCGAAATATCCTCGTAATGGATTTCCACAGCCTCTGGTACCAGGGATCCATGATCAGGCAAATATAAAAAGTTGCAATGGTATAAAGAGTCGCGAGCCAATCTTTTAACTACAAAGCTAAAAAAAAAAAAAAAAAAAATTTTTTTTTTTTTTTTTTTGTATAGAATAATTTTTTTTCAAATATTTTTTGCGCACACACACATGGTTACATTTTCCAAATGGCACATCAAGCTGCATTGGGTCCATGCATCAAATTACAGGGTTCTCGTTTAGTCAATCGTCTCCACAGCAAATAGGCTTTGGTGACGGCACAGCTTTTTCTGTTACACATTTTGCAAGGATATTTCAATTTATTTGGTTCTGGATCCAAATACACATTCATTTCTTCGGGGGCTATTCGTTTCAGAGACATTAACAACCCCGCCACATACACGTCCATCACTTTACATTCGACGAGGGCAGCCATCACACGCGGTTCCCATTGAGCCACGAGAGGGTATCGAAACCAGTATGTGTCCATGACCACGACACATTCAGACTCGTCCACCGCCAAGGCTGCCAAGCCTCCTGGTTGGTGTCGAGAGGTCAATTGCAACGGAGTTTCTGTCCAAGATGTGGATTCCATCGTGGTGTCCATAATCTATCCACCTTGTTTCTAGCCGCGATTCAATGTCTAGGGATGAATGAACCACAAAAGCGTATTGCCAATACCTTTAAATGACTATGGATGAATGAACCACAAAAGCGTATTTCTAACCAATTAAAAATGTCTATGCGTTAAACAAAAGCGTATTGCTAATACGTTAAAATGTCTATGGGTTAACGAGCCACAAAAGCGTATTTCTAGCCACAAAAGCGTTTAAACATCTATAGGTTAACGAGCCACAAATTAAACATCTATGGGTGAAGGAGCCACAAAAGCCCTTTCAATCCTCTGTGGCCACTTTCTTGGCTTCCCGAGCGTCTTCTTCCGCGGGTCGCTTCTTTTTCGTCTTGTCCAGCTGTTCTCGACGCCATTCGGCCATGTCGGCCACCTGTCCTTGTACATGCTCCACATACATGTCTTTATACTCGGTGTCGGTGCACGTTTCATCGAAAATACTTTCCAAAAAGGATCGACACTCTTGAGGGGTATGGACCACCTCTTGGCGATACAAGAGACGTACGGCTCGGACGTGTTTGCCACGAGCATCTTCGGTATCGAAGCGAAACAATTCGACATATTTCTTGGGATCGTCACCCTGATAACCATCCATGGCAAAGAATTCATATATGGCTTTGGGATCAGAGATTTTGTGTAGAATGCTGACCAATTTGATCAAATCCGAGGATCGCACATTGTCTCGACCCAATATGCGTTCCACGCAATGTTGCTCATCCAAAGTGACATTTTTGGAGCGTTGGGTCCAGATTTTGAGCAAATCCTGGTGCAGATGGGAATCCATCAAATAGGGAGCTTGGCGAGACAATTCCAAGACATGGGACCAGGGCAGATGGAAGGATTCAGACACGTTTTTCAAAACGCGCATGACAATAGTCTCAAAAGTCAGATGGGGATTGTCATGGTTCGATTCAATCTCTCGTGAAAAGAGACTCATCCAGAAGGGAGAAAGTTGCATGGCCATGATACTACTTGATTATGGCTTCACCACGGCTGTGGCTTTAAACCATCTCTGTAAAAAAAAAAAAAAAAAAAAAAAAAAAAAATTTTTTTTTTTTTTTTTTTTTTTTTTAGTATGTTGTATAGATTTTATTTTCCATCTTGTCGAGTAGGGTGGAAAATTTTTTAAACATGCTTGAGCATTGTTTTAAATTATTCATCAGGAACCACGACCATAATCCTTGGGTTTAATGATCTCGTAATATGAATGGTTTGAGGCAACTGTATAAAACTTTCACCCAAATCCTGTACATTATTGAAATAGTTTTTAAATGCAGACTCGTTCACCACTTGAAATAAATTTTCCCAACCCGCAGCATTTTCATCTTGACATTTTCTTCATCTTTTCACCAACAGCTATGCCATTTTCTTCATCACCCATTTCATTTTCACCGGCAGCTATGCCATTTTCTTCATCACTCATTTGATTTTGACCAGCAGCTATGCCATTTTCTTCATCACCCATTGGATCTGGACGAGCAGCTATGCCATTTTCCCCATCCACCATTGGATTTTCTCCAACCTCCATCGTCTCGTGCATTTCTTGCGTACACTCCCTATTCACTTCTTGCGTAGACTCTATAGTTTCCCTAGCAATTTCTCGAGTGGCCTCCATCGTTTCGTTGTATCCTGGCGATTCTGAGGCGACAAGCCTAAACAATTCAGTGGCTCGCTGTCGTTCCACGTCCAGCATAAAGTCTCGTATCCAGTGGGACACTTTGACCGTATTTTCATGCGGGGTATTGACCACCAGCAATCGAGGAGAGTTTTTGTACGTCAATTCAAAGGTTCGCTTACCTTGCACGTAAGCATAGCCAGAATCGAATGCGTTGGATAATCGTTCGGCCAGTTCACGATTTTCACGGCACAAGATACGATAGGCAATGTCTTGGGTGACCAAACGAGCATTGGCGGTATAGCGAGGATAGGTTTGGGTCCGAGGCAGCACATCTTTTCCAAAGACAATGTCATAGGGAAATTGTTTGCCAAAGCCATACTTTTTGCCGAGGAGGTGGCCTAAATCAATGGTGCGAAAATACAAAAGATTATCAGAGCCAACCATTATGCCCAAAAGGGGAGCATCAGGATAAAGGGCCAGTTGAAACCACATGGTGACTCGGAGCTAAAAATGTTGAGAGCATGAAAAGGCTAAAGCCTTATAAATGTTTAGTAAAAAAAAAAAAAAAAAAAAAAAAAATTTTTTTTTTTTTTTTTTTTTTTTAGCTTGTTGGTTTCATTTGATATCGACCAAACATTTTTTGCCATGTCGAGATTGGTTGCATTACAGTTCCATACATGTTTCATGTCGTGGAGACCCTCGTATGGAAGGTACAACTTTGACAAGAGTATCGTTTAAAAGTACAAAAGATTCTGAATCCTTCGAGTGGTGACACGACTACCTTATAGGCAATACATGCAGAGATATTTCAATTTAAAAACACGTTTCGAGTCGCGAGGACCCTCGTATGGGGGGTAGGATTTCGGGATGGGTATCATTGAAAAGTACAAACCATTACGAGTTGTTGGAGTGGTTAGACGACCACCTTATGACCATTAGATTCAGAGATGTACTACATTACATTAAAACTCATGTTTTTGAGCTCTGGAAGACCCTCCTATGGGGGTAGGCTATTGAAATGGGTATCGTTCGAAAGATTTTATCATTTCAAACACATGGATAGGTAACACGACTACCTTACGAGCAATAGATGCAGAGATATTTCAATTTAAAACACGTTTCGAGTCCCGAGGACCCTCCTATGGGGGTATGATTTTGGGATGGTATCATTGAAAAGTACAAACCATTACGAGTTGTTGGAGTGGTTAGACGACCACCTTAGGGTCATTAGATTCAGAGATGTACTACATTACATTAAAACTCATGTTTTTGAGCTCTAAAGACCCTCCTATGGGGGTAGGCTATTGAAATGGGTATCATTCGAAAGGATTCATCATTTCAAACGCATGGATAGGTGACACGACTACCTTACGAGCAATACATGCAGATATTTCACTTAAAAACACGTTTCGAGACCCGAGGACCCTCCTATGGGGGTATGCTTTTGGGATGGTGATCATTAGAATGTACAAACCATTACGAGTTGTTTGAGTGGTTAGACGACTACCTTACGACCCTTTGTTCACGAGATACACTAGGTGAAAGTGTAATACTTGTTTTTGAGCCCTCGAGACCCTCCTATGGGGGTAGACGATCGAGATGGGTATCGTTCGAAAGGGCTCATGATTCCAAACAAATGGATAGGTGACACGACATGCTTACGAGCAATACATGCAGAGCAAGGTCCCTTCAAGGGGTCGATACGTTTTGGAGCCTAGGGCCCAAACCAGGCCTCGAAATGGGATGCGGGTTTCAGGATCGGATAGTACTTGATGTATACTTTTGAATCCCGTAAACATTTTGCCGATGGGACTTTTAGATGAGGAGAAAATCTAAAAACAAATTTAACTAGGCCAAATGGCCTTTTCGAGTCTAGTGCCTCAACCAGGGGGTCTAGCATCCAACCAAAAATATCATTGGAATCTCCAAGCGATTCTGAATCGTTTGAGGGGTCACACGTCTATAAGGGGCCCCATAGGAGCCGAGATATGGCCATTTCCGGTTCACCAGGGGGGGTCCCCATGACCCCCCAGGGAAAAAGTTTGGACCCGATCGGACCGTAATTTACCGAGATACAACGTTCGAGCTCGATTCCATAGCATTTTGTGCATGAGGGAGTGAAAAAAGTTCAAGTCCGTTAACATTAGGTCTATGGTAACATTAAGTGAATGGGGAAGGCGGGGTCAGTTGATTGACAGCATCGAATGGAGGTCACTGCTTCGGATTGGTTCGTCGCATTGAGGTCAATGCATCCGATTGGTTAATCATGCTTTATAACCTCGATGCACGCTCGAAATCTCGCAGTCTG
>BMAU01000012.1:0-19795 GCA_019973935.1 Trichonephila clavipes | reverse complement strand
ATTCCCAGGGTAAATCCCCGAAGGTCTTCCCACCTTCAACAGCAATCAAACACAATTATCAGTGTTTCAAGATACACGTAACTAAAAGATTATTCACAAGCACAGCCAAGCTAATCGCTAGTCAAAACAATCCTCACTATTCGCTGGATAAAATCAGACTGACTGGTTGCGGTTGGCACTTCTATTTATAGGCGCGGCATAAACTTCCAGAAATATAACCTCTCGTGTCATCGAACGTGACGTTAATGAAGAGATCCACTATTTTTTAGAAGAATCCAGAGAGTTCCAAACTCGCTAAAATGTTGCCAATGACGCCAAAATGGTATCCAAATTGGGCACCAACTTGGTTGTCAAAAATGATGCCAACTTGGCTCTACCGCCAAAATTTCACTAAGTTCTCATTAAATCGCCATTATAACGTAAGGGGCGACATTGCTTGAGAATATTACAATTTTAACATGAAATAAATATAACATAGAGTAATAAACATCCAAATACAAATTAGTTACATTATTTACACAAAATTCGTAACACACTGTTAGAAAATTGTGCTGACATAATTTAGGCTTATTTCGCCAAAAAGCTGGTAGCTTAACTGCTACTTTATGGATTTTGGTATTTGTATCAACGAGATTAAATATGGAAGAATCATCACTATTAGTAGCCATTTTATATTAAAATGTGAAAAGTTTCGAATTATAGCATAAATGTACCTGATTTTCCAACTATACAGAAGTCGTTAATGGAAAATTTTGCGGATGGTGAGTCCACCGGGTCACCAATGAAAGGAAAGATTTTATTTACATATGATATATTAAAGGTTAAATTAATCTTGGTAAACAGATATAAAGTATACACGGAGAGCGGGCATCAATGGCTGACTACTTGCCGGGGAATGAGTGAATATTAACGTCACCCTGTTCAGCTACACGAGAGCTTATGGCGACGGACCTTGTAATTTTGAACCATGGTCAAGTGACGAGGACGACACCTGAGCTAGCACCCCCTCTCCTAATTATCACACCAACGGGAGGACGTTTGAACTCTCGACAGATTTAACGTGCACCGCCTCCCTACACGGCAGGTCTTTAGTGGTACTGGGCTCGAACTCATGACATGCCTGCCATGATCCGATACCTTGACCACAGGGCTACCGCAGCCCTAACTACTTGCCGGGAAAATTGTAAACAAAACACAATAAACGTTACATCAAAAGTTGAGTAGTTTTTATCTTTCTCCGTAGTGCGAATATTGTTTTTGTAATATGTTGTCACAGAGGCAAACCTCACCAATGATAAACTTAAATATTTCTCTTTTAAGGGATACTCCCTATATATCCTTCCCCAGTCTAGACAAGTGGCGAGTGGCAAGTGGCTAATTGGAGTTAAAACCAGGCTCACCGCTGATTTCCGCATTATTAAAGATATGGACTGCTCTCTTGATAAAATTGAAGTCATCAAACAAAACCTTTGGAAACATGGAAAACGTTTTAACATCTTTACTATTTATAGCACATCCAATAATAAACCTGACTTCTCTTACCTTAACTCTTTGACTCGAACTGTTTTCCTGGAAGAATTTAATGCCCACTTCCCCATTTGAGGGTATAACGACACTAATGATGCGGGGAAAAGCGTAGATGATATTTTGAATTCTAGTACTTTCGAGCTATTTTATAACTACAGTGAGGCTCACACATAACTGCACTATAATGGAACGTCCACGTCCCCTGACCTTCTTCTGGTCACTTCGGACATCAGTGAACACGCGAGACGCTAAGTTATTGACGATCCGGGTTCCGGCCACCGTCAAATTATAGCAGAAATTTCTCTTGGTTCACCCTTTAAGCAGTCTATGTCATTCTCTAGAGTTTCATGAAATTTCGAGAAAGCTGATTGGACTTCCTATTCCTCAATGACTGAGCAAGAATTTCACTCCGATCGTATCGATTTCTCCCTTCATTCAAGCAGAATCTGTGAACTTATTAATGGTAAGATTTTATATTGTGCAAAAACGTGTATACCTAGAGGTAGAGTGAAGAAATATAGATGCTTTTGATCGGAAGAGCTCAAATACATGAAGATTAAGCGCAACAGACTTAGAAGAAAAGCCGAGCTAACACACAAATCTTCGGATGTTCAGGCATGATGAAGCTTAAGATGTCTCAGGGGTGTTAAAAATGTTTCGAGAGCACAAAATACAAACAATTTCCGACTAGAAATAATTCTTTGAGGTTAAAATGAAATAGTTTGATCCTTTACACATTTTTTATAAAGGAATAAAGTTTCAAAAAAGTATAAAATATCTAAAATATAATTATATAATTTTAAAATAATAAGCCCATAAAAATAAGAAATATTTTTGTAAGAAACAAATTGTAAGTTCTACGACGCGCATGATATTTTCTGCAATAATAATTCTAATTACTAGCAATAAGTTGATTTATAAAGTCAAATATATCCTTATTAGATTGTAGCCTAATTTATATAAATAGAATAAAATAATATTTTTAAAAATAAAAAGTACATTTTTTTAAAAATTTTTTTTAAAAAATTGAATTTTTTTTATTTGATTTCCATCATTAAAAATGCTGGTTGCTAGATTTGCAGCAATCTGAAGACTAGAACCAATCGTCTTAGGACAAAACTTCCAGATTAATGAATTTAAACTTTTATTAGGATTCTGTGTCTTACCTCCTAAACATTTCTTCAGGAGTGCCGGATGAAATAAATCTGCAAATACATGCTTAATTGCATCTCGAAAAGCTTTAACAACTGAGGGTTTGTGTTTATAATTTTGTAAATTATTATTAATTGCAGCATTATACTTACACCATGTATTTGGATTTGTAGGACAAAACCAGTGCATCGGTTCATCATCAGTGGTGCAAGAATGACCCTAAACAGCCCAAATGGATTTCCGCATTTCCTTTACACTAGTAGAATTGCATCGAATAGCATTACCATAGTAATGCGCAAGTTTATCAATTAAACTATTAGTTAACCTACCTTTACCACCTATAGTTTTACCATCAGATAATTTCTTTTTACTACATACTAATTTAAGCTTCCTAAGTCTTGTACCCATTCTCTTTTGCACATGGCCTACACATTCTATTTTCTGAATAAGATGATCATCACTGTATGGCTTGTTTTCCGAAAGGGCATTGAATGTTTTTGTGTCGCCATCTCCTATGTAGTTCGAATATTTCAGGCTGTGAAGCTTTTCTGATCGATTAAAAATCCTCAACATCTCGTCAACCTTCATCTTACCAGCAGAGCCAGAATAATTTTTTCCACATGAAATCTTTTGCGCTCTTTGCCATTTATTGTACTTGATACCAAACTTTACCCCTTTATAACTGTCGCATCCTTTGCAAAATGAGGACAACACTTCCCTATCCAAAACCTTACCTGTTTCGGCCCCTGTTACAGTACATACTCCAATCAACGATGAATGTCCTCTCGTCTCCCAGGTACCATCACCACTTACCGTTAAAAGGTTATCAGGTGACGAAGAATTTTCTTGGACAGCTGTCCTTTTCATGCTTTCTTCGGCGACTTCTTTCATAACAAGTAAAGTTTATTATTAATAACATCATATGATTTTTGTTCAACAGGATTAGGAAGACTCATTACAGCGCAAAAGGTTTTTAATGACTCCAAATATTGGCCTATGCATCTCATTGCTAAAATAGATCTTCTGTTAATTTCTGGAGCATTATTTTTATTCCCAGTGTTTTCAGCTTGAGAAAGTACAAACACTCCCACAGTTTTTACAATGTATTTCAAAATTCGAACATAAACCACGAGTGGACTTTTTACTAATTGTTAATGGTTTATGACATTTTAAACAGCAGGATATTGACAAAATAGAGCTAAAGGTTGAAATAAAATCAAAAATACGATATCCTTTGAAGTTTTCACTTACCTTAACAAGATTTGACTTTAATGAAGTCTGAATTCCTGAGATTTTATTACTGGAAGCACACTTATCTGTATCTCTCCTTTCTGCAACATTTGTACGAGGACATACCTTCATGAATTGGTTCCCTCTAGATCTCTCTTCTTTTCTTAGGACGTTTACCTGAAGGTCTACGATGTGTATTTTCCATTTCAAATCAAGAGATAAATCTTGTTTTGAATTTAGATAAACGATTTTAACCAACGTTGTTTTAAATTTCGATACGTTATCTCGAACAACGTGCTAGCATTACCAAAACAGAGAATGAAAACACATTAAAAAGAATGTGTTGAGTTGCAAGCTTCCTTCTCATTCACCCAAGTGTTTAAAATATTTCATGAGGCTTTTTAAAAACAAAAAAATGAAACGTCTGCGGAAATCAAGAATAAGTGGGCGTGGCATGTGTCCATTTAAACACTGTAATACTAAATTGCTGTTTGGAATTTTTCGAATAACTTTCGAAGTTTCTCTAGTACTATCACGTGATTGGTATCAAAATGTTCAAAAGAAAATGAGGAACAACTTTTATTTTTTTTCGAAAATTCGAAAAAATCCAAGAATAACACCCCTGAGACGCCTTAAATTCACCGCTACACAATTCTTTAAATCTTATTGCAGGGATGACATCTACCCGATGTCTGGCTTTGGTGTAAATAATCTATAAAATACTGAATAGACAGGGATGTGACACATAAAGCATTTAATCACGCACAAACACAATGCACAAAGTTACAATAAGAAGTTTTTAGTACATCTAAAGAAAGAACAAAATAGCAGCATAATGACATTGTTAGCTTGACGCTAATTGGTTGGAGAGGCGATATCATTCACAACATTCCCCCCTCACCTTTTTTTGATAAGCTGGATAGCTTAGTCAAAAACATCAGCTAAAGTCAACAAGTTCAGCTTGATGGGTTTCTTCACTGGACGACCACATCTGGTTTTCTCAGTAGCTTTCAAAGTATCAGGATTTGGACAGTTCACGGACGAATCAGTATGTTGAACCTTTTGGAGAGGTACACTTGTTGCATCATTCCCACTCATTTCAAGCGGAAACACGCGTTGAATTGGACGAATTAAAGTACAGGACTGAGTCTTCAGTTTAACAGTTCTCACCAGTCCATCCTTCCCTGGAATCAATTTTATTACACGAGCTAAAGACCATTGAAGACGTTTTTTCCAATCGTCACCGATCAAAACTATATCACCCACATGAATGTTTGACGACTGAGGATGTTGTTTTTGTCATTGAATCAATTGACCAAAGTATTTATTTTTAAATCTCCTTTTTAGCTCATCGATTAATTTAGCTCTAAATCTCAATCTTTTCCGGAAGTGATTAGCATCCCGGGCATCTAAATCTTTAGTATCCGCAGTTGCTATTTCAAACAGGAACCTTGCGGGCGTAATTGGAGTTAGGTCCTGCATATCTTCAGACAGGTATGTCAATGGACGTGAATTAACAACTTTCTCACATTCGCATGAAATAGCTAGCAATTCTTCATACGTAAATATGGCCTTTCCTAAGGTTCTCCTGAGAAGCTCTTTCACTGTTCTTACAAGTCTCTCCCAAAAGCCTCCCCACCAGGCAGCTGTGGGAGGTAGAAATTTCCATATTATATGCTGTTTCTCTGCATATCAAGAAACTTCATTCCTATCGATATCAACTAATTCATTGTAGGCACCTCTGAAATTTATGCAATTGTCTTAATATATTATTCGAGGTCTTCCTCGTCTAGCCACAAAACGACGAAAAGACAGGAAGACATCAATCGAAAGAGAGGACACTAATTCGAAGTGCAACGCACGATAGATGGCACAGGTATAGAGGAAAATCCAAACCTTATCACTCCATTTATCGTACAGGGGACCAGCCAAATATACACCTACTACTTCAAACACTGCTACATATTTTACTGTGTTAGATGGTAGAGAAACAGGGTCAGTCATTGGAGATTTACTTCTAAATCTCAGACATTTAACACAGGCATTCCATATCTTTCGAACAGTTCTCCTGTCACCTGCTACCCAATAATTCTCACGTATTATGCTTAGAAGTAATTGTGTCCCTGCATGATGATTCTTTAAATGAAAATGCTCTACAAGTCTTTTTGCGTAAATATACTATTGTTAGGCAGTAAGGTTGGCGAAAGAAAATTAGGTGCATCTATGCGTTCAGTGATTCACGTTTTCACACGAATGATCTTATCATCTCTGAATCCACTCAGGATTGAAATTAATTTTCATTTGTGAAACTCTGAGCTTGAACATATCGAATCAGCTGGATCGATAACTCACTCTCTAACTCATCTAAAGATAATGTCCTTTTTTCTGGCATTGATTCTGCTTCTAACATTATTAAGAAATCTTAGAACCCAGGTAACTAATGTTAAGATTGAATGAAATTTTGAAAATTTCCTGGCGTACCATGGCAACATTTCCTCCGGCAGATTTAAATATTGCCCAGTTAAACTTTTAACTTAATTAAACTTTTTCTTTCCAATGAAATTTCGGAAGTATTATAATCATATAACATTGTTATGGGTCAAGTATCAGGTAACTCTACCAACCACAATGGACCTTCCCACCAATTTAACTCAACTGAATGACTAGGTGAACATCCTCGAGAAATTAAATCGGCTGGATTAATTTTCCCAGGTGCATGACGCATTCACTACTAGGAAAGAGATTTTTAATTTCTTTAATCCTATTCGAAACGAAAAATGACCAATCTCCCTTTTCCCTTACCCAATACAATGCAACCATGGAATCACTCCAAAAACAGTTTCTATTTCAGTGATATTAAAAGATTCCTGTACCGAATGTGCCAACGTGGCACCAATACAACACGCCATCAGTTCTAATCTGGGGATTATTACCTGCCTTAATGGAGCTACTCTCGCTTTTGCCCTAACAAGCGAAAATTTTACACCCTTGAAAGAGTTTGATCTAAAAAATATGCAAGTAGCATAGGCCTCTTTACATGCATCAACAAATACTTACATTTTGAGTGTTATTTCAAAATAACGAGGAATTTCCACATCTGAAAGTTCCACCATTTCAAAAAGGGTTTCACTATCTTATCTGGCAAAGGTGAGTCCCATGATAACTTTAATTTCCATGTGTTTAGCAACAATATTTTGGGTGTTAGAGTCCCAGAACACAACACATCTATTGGATCAAAAATGTTTTGGACAGTTGCTGAAACAAGTCTTTTAGTTTCCCCTGATAAACTTTCAAAATCAGTTTTACACTTAAGTGTCCTTAACAAGATCCCAAAATATCCCTAATAATTTCGTTGTACCTGTACTTTTGGACATATGCTTATGTCATAACTTTATTTCTTTCTTAACAATTTTCACATCAATCAATACGAACATAATTAAATCAACTCAAACAATAATCTTGATAAATATATTATCTCTTGATTAAATATAATGATCAAAAATCAATCAAAATACAATGTTCGTCTTTTCTCAAATCAATCGATTTAAACAGTCCCTGAAGAGACTATCTCTTCTTTCTTACACCAGCCCCCACCTGCCCGTCGAACTCCCCGAAGGAATTCAATTTCTTTGCCCCGACACAGTTTAGCACTTCGCGCTAAACAAAAACAACAAGGGACCGTCTCCCTTTCTGACCACACTCTCCGGGGTCAAGCAAACTTCTTTTCTAAAACACATTAACTCTACCGAAGCCGGGCCGATTCGTGCCAACATTCCTTACTCTCTCGCCAACAGCAGTCTCAGTCACTACAGCTTACTTTCTATACATTGCTTTCCCAATTACGTAAATTAAAACACCCATGACATAAAATTTCCTTAGACCTTAAAGCAAATTCTTCTTGTTGTGCAATATCATTCACCCCTGTAACGCAATTATCTACATAAAATGAAAGTTTGAACTTAGAGCCCCTAGTTGAGAATAATCTGCTGGTACATTTTCCAGCAAGTGCGCAAGCACTGTAGCTAACAAGAATAGACTCGACGATACGCCAAAAACCACTCGGCAGTGACGGTAAACAATTTCATCACCCTAATCAGGGTAAAAGACTCTTAAAAATTATCTATGCTTAGGGGTAATTCTCAGCTGAAGGAATGCTTTCTCAATATCGCCAGAAAATCCGATCGGATAACTACGAAACCTGTCTAAAATATCTGGTATCTGCTCAATTAAATTTGGACCTTTATACAATAAGTCACTTAGCAAACAATGGCCAGTTACAAGAGGTGACGCGTCAAAAACTTGTCGTATTTTAGTTGTAATGCTATCATTTTTCACAATTGGTCGATGCGGCAAAAAATACGAATTTTCACGTTTCCCTTCATTTTTTTTCTATAATTTCTAATTCTTCCCATTCTTTAAATACAGCTTTATAATAATCTAGAATCCCATTCCATTGTACGCGTTCGCACATCTTTTTATGCCGCTTCCATGTCAGATCTTTGTTGAAAGACAAAAAAAAAGTTCAACAAACAAACTACTCAAACTAGGCAAACGAAGTTCGTATCTACCGTTCGGGAGAATTTTCATACTGTTTTTAAATTCTTCACAATCACCTTTTAATTTTCTTTTTTTTTTCATTTAACTTTTGAATTGGGTCAAATATTCCAATGCTCTCGAGATTCCACAATTCATTAACAGACAATTCTTTAACCAATACAGAAATAACATTTAAACAGTATCACACTCTTATAATTACATTTACCAAAGACTCCCTGCTTTCCAGTCAAAATAAAATCTAAACGAGTTTTTAATAAAAACAAACCGGTATCCAATTCAATACAAACACCCATAAAAAGCCAGCCAGCCACATTCGCGTCAATCAAAATATCTATTTCGCAATCCTCATTTTGCAAGGTCAGACAAAGTAATCCCCCTTCTATTCAATTCATTAATCACAACACGGCAACTAATTTTTGGCATTTTGCCACAAATTTTTTTTCCGAAAACATCTCGACGCGAAGCGAGTATGATTCATCCAGCGAACATATTAATCACATTCATAAACATCATGTAACTGACAAGACGTTTCTCTCCCTCCGAAACGCTGATGTTGAAATTATGTAAATAAGATTATGTAAATCTTATTATTTGATTTAATGCCTAATTTCTGAATAACATGTTTTGAAATATAAGAGTATTGAGACCCGCTGTCGAGATCAAAGCTCTAACTTCAATTACTTTATTATCAACACAAACTTTAACAATTAAAGTAATTAAAAACACATTAATTTTACTACAACTGTTAGATAGTAGATTTGTTTCAATACTATCAGATATCTGATTAACGTTGCTTTTCGCTTTATCACATATTAAATAATGGTGCGGTTTGGCACAATATAAGAGCACGAATTTTTTACCCTACAATACTTAGAAAAATTAAAAACTGAAAAACAGCCAAAGCAGGCTCTGTTTCTTATTAATACACACTTTTTCCTTTCATCTAAAGTCATTTTTCTAGCTTCTAAACAATTCTTGGAGGAGTGTTTTTTATTGCAAAATATGCATAATAAATTTCGCTTACCAGTGCCACTCTTATCATGTGTGCTTACCAACGTAGCTGCAGAGGGGAACTTATACGGTCTGTTGACATCTCTTTTTCTTTTGATTGACAGGAGCTGAAAAATTATTCCTAGTAAGTTCACCATTTCGTCATTTTTAACTTCTTGTTTCAGGAAGTTCATTATTAATTTCGAAGTCCGACCTTCACCAGGAGTATCCTCTTTGAAATTTTTGCTTCTCTCAAACGCTAATAATATGTCTTCTGGTAGGCAGGTTTCCACTAAAGGACTCAAAAACTCGCCATACTTGTCCTGTGTCCGCCCTAGGCTCTCCAGAGCTTGAATCTTCGCTTCCAGTTTGTCATATAACGTTGGGAGATCTGTCTTAGAGCGTCCTGTGGCTGCGTTCTTCATAACCATTGACAGTAAGTCTCTCACATAGATCTGCACAAGTAGATTTTCTCTACCGAAACGTTCTTGAAGTTGGGCTACTGCTTTCGGACAGTTGTCCGCTGTTCCGGGAAAACTCTCGACAACTCGAACAGCCTTTGAACTTGAAACAACGGCATGCGACAAATACTGGAACTTGTCTTCATTCGACAAACTTCCATCTTCATGATTTTTTTTAAAATTAACTTCAAAATGTCAAGTAATCTTTAGCATTTCCGTCCAACTTCTTCAGCTCAATTTTCGGGAACTTAAATTTCTTCTTTTCAGGGACCTCTTTATTTTTGTTTCTTTCACAGAGTTTTTCTATTTTCGCTTTCATAAAGTCTTCTTCATAGGCTACTTCGTCGGTTTCCTCTTTCAGGATTAGATTCGAAATATCCATTTGGAATTTTTCTTAACGAGAAAATTTGTCGCCTATTTGCATTTTTAAAATTGAAAGTAGAACTACACCAGGAACTTCTTTTGTAAGCTCCTATATTTTTAGCACTCAGCGTAAACGACATACACAGTGATTTTCGTTGTGTTTTTAATTGTATCACATCTATATTTCTTTCAGGCTCAAAATAACAACGAACCAAAACCGCGGTCCACGATCGGGCGCCGAATAAAAAAATTATGAAGCTTAAAAAAAAACTCACGACTACACAATCTTTAAATCTAATTGCAGGATTGACATCTACCCGATGTCTGGTTTTGGTGTAAATAATCTATAAGATACTGAACAGACAAGGAAGTGACACATAATGCATTTAATCACGCACGAATACAATACACAACGTTACAATGAGAAGTTTGTGACGGGTTCACGCGTCTTTTCTTTAACATATCCTTTGGGGCCAGAATTAATGGCAACTCTTTTCCAACCAAATCCAAGAAGTGAAGTGTGAAAAGGAAAGATGCAAATTAGGAAGCTTTTAAATATCAGAAGTTAGAGTAAGCGGGATGGCAATTACAGGAATGTAAACAGTTCGGGTTCAAGAGTGAAGAAGTTGTAGATAACGTTACGTGGCGAATAGTAGGATTTATACGTGAAGAGATCTATCGAATCAAGATGCATACCATTGCACTCGAGTCATTGTACGGCTTCATCTAGTTGTTATAATTGTTACTTCAAACTACAGCAAGGTAGGATTGATTATTTAATATTAGTATCGGCGATATTATTGGAATTGAGTTTAGGAGAGTTATTGATAGTGGTCAGGGTTCGGTTAATTTGTTATTATCTATATATTGTTTGTTTTGCAATCGTAGATTCTCTCACATAAATTATTATAATCTAATTTGTTAAAGCTTTAAGTTGGAAATCTTAATAAAGCTATATTAAGATTATGTATGATTCTAGTTCTTCCGTTAATCCTGCACCTCTAGCTCACGCTGATACCCAAAGAGATAATGACCCCAGTGGGGATTATCACAAGTTTTTAGTAAATCTAAAGAAAGAACAAAACAGCAACATAATGACGTCATTAGCTTGACGCTGATTGGTTGGAGAGGAGATGCATTCGCAACAGTGAAGAAAGCAATCGGCGCTTTTTAGAAAAACTGTGCTCGTCGAAAAACGAAAATCATTTAATGCTTGCGTTTCTGGCGCCAATTATCAGAGATACAGTAGGAAAGTTTTCAATTTCCTTTCTGGTATCAATAATGAAGGCAAGCGTGCTCCTAAACAACCTTTCCAAGTCTCTAATTAAACTATCACCTCTGATACAGAAATCGCCAATGCATTTGTCAAACATTTTACTAACTACCATCAAAAGAATCAACTCGCAAGAATATCTTCAAGAGTTTTAAAGCGTAAAATTAAATCACTTGCGACAGATTTTGGTGCTCGAGCATCTTCTCATCCCATTTTCAACTCATCTCTAACTTTAGAGGAGCTCACTCAAGCTATTACTTGCCATAAAAGGGAGAAATCCCCAGGAGAAGATGACATACACTCTGAGTTCTTACAACATCTGAGTACTTGTGCCTTAAGCACTTTAAGGTTCTTCAATTTGATTTGGAATTCAGGAACTATTCCTTCTCAGTGGCTTAGAGCCATAGCTTTACCAATCCATAAAAAAGATAAGAGAATCCAAAGGATCTTCAAGGTTACAGACCAATCTCTCTTACAAGTATTTTGGGGGAAACTATGGAGAGAATTGCAACTAAAAAACTTAGTTGTTTCTTAGAAACCAATAGCCTCCTTGCAAAGGAACAGACTGGGGGATTCAGACAATTTAGATCTACCAATTAACAGGTAGCATTCCTTAGCCAGTCTATCAAAAATGCCTTGGATAAAAGCAGAATATTCAGCGGTATTCATTGACCTAAAATCTGCTTATGACACAGTATGGACCGATAAACTCTTGTTGAAACTCGTCGATCTTGGTATGGAGAACAACTTGTTTAATTGGTTTTGTGGTTTTCTATGCCAGCGTTTGTGTAAGATCAGATATGGGCGTGGCTTTTCCATATACGATGTTCTTAAAACTGGACTACTTTAGGGTTCAGTATCCAACTGCACCCTCTTCAATATTTAAAAAACTGATCTTGTCCGCCAGCTCAGAATGATTACTAGAGTTAGATGCCTACTTTATGCTGACGACTTTGTGTGATCTAGACTGAATCTTCCAAGAAACAGGCTACACAATTAATCAATCATGGCTTGAATTTAGCACTTAAGGTCTTGGGGTGTTGGTGCGATGAAAATAACATGAAGGTTAACCTGGATAAAACAGTCTCAGTCACATTCTCTCTGACACATTTGAGGAGTAGATCAAGACAGCGCTCTGCACTCAGATAAATTTTTGTAATGCAGTGCTATCGCCATCTGTTGTCCAAAATATTATCTATTTTTGTGAATATATCTCGTGATTATTTATCAAACCTCAGTTTAATTTGCAATTTATTTATAGTTAATGAAAATAATTTATTGTATTATAAAATAAGTATGATTGAAAAAGCCAAGTTTTTTAAATTATATAAATTTCATTAAAATATCTACACTTTTGCTTTGCATAAAGAATCTGTTTCAATTTTTCATGTTTAGTGTTTTGTTTGTTCAGAACTGTTTATGGTAATTTTATCAAAATTAGGGCTTAAATTTCTGTGTTTTATAGATAACTTTTTAATTCTTGAGACCTTTCCCTTTTGGTTTGTATGTCCTACTTCGTCAACAGTGATAATTCCTCACTATTTCTCCATTTTGAAGTGTTTTACAACCTCGCTGTCTAACATATTTTGACATAGTCTTGTTTTCTTCTTCTTTCCATATTAACGAATTCTATAATGTTAATTAAAAGGTTTACATTTACTAATATAAAATTATGTAAACTTCAGTAGAAAACATTTATACGTAAATGTATAAAATTCAGTCTACTACAGTGAAAATTTATAAACTAAATGTTTTTTTAAATGCAACTATTCATACCACTGAAAGTATTGAATTCCTTCAAAATCTCTTCATTTACATCACACAGTTGGTGATCATGAATATTTTTAAATGCCTTTTCAAACAGAAAGGGCGAGTGAAGACTTGATTACAAAATGAGCAGATTAAGTTTCTGCTATGCACATTCATTTCAGAAAACAATAAATATGCAAAAATTGATTACAGAAAATTAAAAAACAGATTGACTAATTAAAATAACAAGAAAGATAACAAACAATTAATAAAATAAAGCAAAAAAAAAAACAAGAAACCAAAAGTAAAAATTATTAAAAATGTAAATAAAATGCAAAAGCACTTCCGCAAAAATTGTTCGTCTAATACAGAGATACAAAAATAGCTAGGCAATCAATTATTTTAGTTTCCATATTTCGTAACAGATGGCACTAGCACTGCATTAAAAAATCTAACTGGGTGCAGAGCGCTGTCTTGATCCACTCCTCTCATTTTCCCTAGCATATCGAGGGCATGTCATTCCGGAAGCCGATAGTTTTAGCTATTTAGGTGTGACCTTTGATCGGAAGTTATCCTGGAGAGCCCATACTGAAAATATTGTAAATCACGTCTCAAACAGGATTACACTAGTGAAAAGACTAGCTGGCTGTAGGTGAGCTGTGTGTTCCAATCATACCCTAACTATAACTTATAAATTATTCATTTTGCCCATCTTGACCTACTGTTGTGAGCCCCTGATTACAGCATCTAGATCTGTAAAATAAACACTTAAAAGAGTCCAAAATCAGGCACTGCGGATCATCACAGGGGCTGTTAAAACAAAGCCGATCGATGCAATGCTTTTGACAACAGAAAATAAACCCTTAAAGAACATCTTTCTAGAGAGAGCCCTGTACTATGGGAAAATTTTTTACGGCTACAAGACGGCCTCTCTCTTTTGAGCAAACTCTACTTGGACTCAGGGAAGCGTTTGAAGACCCAACGTGGTTTTGTGCAGGGTGTGAGTGAGTGAGTGAATGTAAGGTTTTATGGCACAAGAACCAATCTTGGCTATACTGCACCAAACATTTGTTTAAAAAACTTAAAATGTTTTATAAAATATGTAAAAATGATGACAATAGTTTTAAAAAGTTAAAATTTCAAATCACACAAAACTGTTATCAAGTAATTAAAGAAAATAAAATTTGGTGGGGAGTTCCCCCACCAAGTCAGACCATATCTTAAAATAAAAGCATTGAAAAAGACGAATGCTAGTTTAAATCAAAGTTAGGCAATACATGGTATAAAAAATTAGCTTCTATTTTTCTTGAATCGGGTGGGAGTTATAATGCGCGTCAGTGGTGCACACAGGAATTTTTCAAGGGGCGGTCCGGGGTCGAAAGTTCACCATTCTTGTATCATGTTCCTTTAAAAAACTAATTATTGAATAAATAATTAGCATTAATTAATAAAATTAATCATTAATAACAAATACTTAATTAAATTTTACGTACTATGTACTTAGAATTATAATCAATCGGAAAAAAAAATCAAGGGCTTTGGGGGGAGGTCCGGACTCCCCTTGTGTGCGCCACTGATGCGCGTATATATTTGTCAAGATTTTTAATAAAACATTCCTTCATGGCAAATTTATCCTCAGGATTTGTTTCTAGTTCCTCCACCTCCACATCATACATAATCATATCTTCGTCGTCTGTTGTATATTCTGTAGGTCCTGACTTTCTAGATTTATGTTTAGCCATTTATATTTCTATTTCCGGTTTTTATACTTTTGTGCGTTTTCTTCTATTTTTTGAATTCTGTTTTAGATTTTGTGGGACTTTAGATGCATTAGAAAGTTCGCTATTGGGTGTAGTAGCTGCAGACTCTGATAAGGGAACTGATGGTTGAAGTGCGGCAAATTTATTAGAAGTTGTAGGAACTGGGCACGTTTCAGCTGATGAAGATGAAGCAGAGGTATTCAGGATATTGTCAGAGGCAGCAGCGGAAATAGAAATGGGTTCAGGTTATCGAGATTCAATTTGTATGGTTGGTTTTATTGAAGAGATGCGGAGGGCGAGAGGTTTGCCTGAGTGGTAGAAGATGATGTGGAAACCGAAGCAATTGAAGGAGATGCATTTAGCTGAGGTACGGATGATAGAGGTTTAAGTAATTGTAAAGGCGGGCACTTGATTTTAGTAATATTTTCATCTGTTTGTGTTGTACTGGTAGCAATGGAGGGTTTGGTAACTTGAGCGTAAGTTTGGGATGACTGCGGGGCAATTAATTTTCGGGCTTCAAGGTATGATATATTTCTATTGGTTTTAATGGTTTGAATTTCCTTTTCAGTTTTCCATTCAGGACAAAGTTTTGAGTCGGAGGAATGAGGCTGTGAACAATTAACGCATTTCTGCTCCAGACTGCAATCTGTTGAAGGATGTCCAACATATGCACATCTAGAGCACGTCAATTGCCCACGGCAGGAAGTTTGGGAGTGACCAAACCTCTGACACTTAAAACAGCGCAGAGGATTTGGTATGTATGGGCGTATTTTACAGTTGAGGTAGCCGGCTTTTATTGTTGTGGGTAAATTTGGGCTATTGAAAGTTAAAATTAAGTGTTTTGTAGGAATAATGGTAGCATCTTTTTTTATTGTAATTCTCCTGACTTGAATCACACACTGATCAGAATATCCTTCAAGTATTTCTGATTCAGGAGTGCTCAACAAGTCGGGTTCAGAAATAACGCCGCGAGAGGTATTGAGCGATTTGTGAGAACTGATGGTTACGGAAGAATCGAGAAAAGTGTTTGCCAGAAGAAAAGACTCCGTTTGTAAGGCGGACAAAGTTTCTATCAGATGATCCCCGGATCTTAAACGTTTAACAGGTTTGGGTTCTCCACCTATTCCAATAAGTGCCTTATGAATGGCAAATGGTGATTTTTTAGAAAGTTCGACGTTTTGTAATGGTATCAAGAAAAATCTGACATTTGTGGCAATTTTATCGACGTTAGGTTTTTTGAGTAAAACAAGACCTTTACCCGGACACAGCAGCATTGGATCCATATGTACGCGTAAACATCTTCGTTCTGGCGTGCTTCCACCCACCATGGAGTCCAACAAGGGAGGCAGTGTGCCGGTCCTCTGGCAAATACCAGGCACGGCGCTTACCTGGAGTACACCCAGAATATAGTACTACAGCATCAGAGAGAGGATCCAACGGGTAAACACAACACCCCTTATCTGCAGCACTAACCCTACAGCAGTGTCTCTTCGGGGACACCAAAGAGAGGTACTACCAGCTGATTGACAGGAGCGGGCTCACTCCTGCCTCAAATCTACAGCGAAGCGTGGGCCAAAGGTATTCCCAGGACACCATTTTTCTCCTTACGGGACACCGCACACGGCAAACATGCGGGTTGGCTAACCAACGGTGTTAATCGAAAACAAATAAAGCAACACAATCAAAATATTTAAAGAAATATACGAAAAAGAAACTAAATAACGCAATACAAAATGTAAACCAAAATGTTAATAAAAAAGTTCTCATAAACTAATTTGAACTAGATATTATAAAAAATTTTTGTCAGTGGTCTGGATGTGAAAAGAAGAAAAGGAGAAATAGGATGACAAGAAAGAGGGTCGAAATCAGAGAAGGATCACTAGGGTATCCCGGGTTCGTGAAGCCCGTGTTTACCAAGGATAGTAAAACCCCTCGGGAAAATATCACTAGGGCATCTCGAGATTGTGACACCCATACTCACCTAAAGAAGGTGACCCCCCTGAGGGTTTGTGCAGGGTGTACTGGAACTAAAGGAACAGCTTGATTTAGATTTCGTCCCTGAGCCTCTGGTGCCATCTCTGGACCCAACTATTGTTAAAGGTTTTCGAATTTGCACTGAGCTTACCCAGGCAGTTTTCAAAAAAGAGCAAAATACCTCAATTTTAAGATCACTTGCCCTGGAAATGATAGACACCATGTATCCTGAACCTAGCTGGGTGCATATCTATACTGATGGAAGCCTTTTGAAATACTAACAGCGCTGGAGCAGGAGTGTATTGCCACCTTTTATTTAACAACTGGAAAATTCACAACCGCTTTTGATATGGTGAGGTTACTGCCGTTCAAGTAGCCATTGCACAGTTGCACTGTCATCTGAATAGCTTTACTAGGGCTGTTGTCTTATGATTCAAAAGCGGCAATTTTTGCTGTGAAATCCAATTCTCCTTCTGCTTCTTCTAACATTCTTGATCGTAAAAAACAGCTACATAGTTTGTCTGAGGACTCTAAGCAAATCGTCTAGCAGTGGATCCCTGGTCACAGCGGTGTAACTGGTACATAGTTTGCGGACCACCTAGCAAAGAAGGGAGCTTCCATTCAATAGATAACAAAGAAAGCTATCCCTTTTACCAAGAAAAGAAAAAGTTGAATGATCTCTCTTCAAAACGATATGCTGAGAGAAATTCCAATAAGATCTGGTGGAATAATCTTAAGGATCTTCCCATGTGGCCAAGACGTAAAGCAGTTGCTGAGTTTCGTCTGACCACTTGACACGAATGTCTCCTGTAACATCTACATAGAATTCATGTACAAGCCCCTACCTTCACGCTCTGCGATTTTCGGGAGGACATGGATGCTGACCACATTCGCCGCTGTCCAGCCCTATAGAAAGGGCTCCTCTTTGTGCGACCTTTATTGACAAGCTAGCAGCTTATTGGGTTAATAGACTTTTATCGCCATTTTTTCCATACTTTGTTTATTTTGTCTGTTTTTGTTCCTACCCCCTTTAGGTGTAGTGGTCTTCTGTAACCCTGGCCATTGGAAATAAAAAAAAATTTAGTTATGAAGGGGGAATGGACAACAAGTATCTGAAACAACACATGTTGTAGTCAGGATACTGAAAGACTCTGTACATCTTGGAGCTTCCTAGAATTTCATTGAAGTTAAAGCAATGCATTGTTTATTAATCATGCAAATCTCATAAGTTTGATTGGGGGTGGTTCTTTTATTTCCACTTATGATGGTGACAAAGCTTATCCCTTTGAGTTCATTATGTGATAGTCTATGTAAGGAATCCCTCCATACACCTGTATCTCTTTTCATTGATTATGCTGTTCAAATAACTATAAGTATAGCTTATACCTGGAATTAAAACAATATACTCATTGAGATTTAAGTACAAGAAATGTTCTTTTCATCCCAAAACAAGAGGTCAAAATTGGAGATTTTGGCTTGATACGCGCTTTACCAAATAAGAGGAATGTTATGTTGACTGAAAACATTAGAAAGTCCCCCGTTCCCATAACCTGAATTTGCAAGAGTGCACAGGTGGAAATTTTATAAAGATAATGTTTCTGTTTTAACTTTGGAACTAATTAAAATATTCCCAGTACGAAATGCAGTACCAGAAGAATTGAAGCATTTTATAGCACAGATAGTGAGGTCCAAATTGTAAATCTGCGAATGACAAATGGAGATTTATTGAAAAGAACAGAAATATTTGCATCTTCCTTATATGAATATTTTGTTATTGTTTGTTGTGTTATAATTCAACTATAATTGTGCATTACAAAACATATATTATGTATTTGTATCAAAATTTCATTTCAATGACCAAGACTGGAATGATTCGTGTGTATAGATGGTGTCATGAATTATAAACGAAGCAAATAGTCCATAATTATCAAAAACAAACGAATTGAAATGAGTGTCTATGAGTGCAAATTAGACAGTACACAATAAGTTTATGCATGACATAATTTACGTATAGTAATGTTTAATTAGATACGAGCTTGCCACTATGCGGCTTACACTCTACGATACAAATCACACACTGTCGATTTTTACAATTTTAATACAGAGGTGCGCACAGTAGCACCCTTGCATGGCCAATATTTCGGCACAGATGGCACTAGTATATAGTCATCTTTTGCTTACTATTTTTATCATTATTGTTGTAATGCTAGCCATGGAGCACGACGTACCAACCGTCACTCAATAAATCATTTCATAATACAATCTAATTCTCATAGTTTATTGTTGATTAGAAAAGTTTCAAATTAACTCAGTCAATCAAGACACCTTTCAGTCAAATTTCAACAAGGTAACGCAAGACCGCATGTTGTCTTTCGTTTTCTGACCTTCCTTGCAATGAAAGGTGATTGACTGGGCCACCACCACGATTGATGAAGTGTGGCATAGGCTTGAAGCAGTATGGTAAGTAGACCAATTTGACTCAATGCTTAACCATGGCAGAGGCGGCGGCTATGTGAACTGATTTCAGACCCTGTATACCCCAAAACTGCCTACAATTTATATATTCATGTTTTCCCTCATGTCAATACTATATTCATGTTTTCTCCCTTCTGTTCTGTATACATATAAGTAATGCTTCGTTATTTGCTTTCCTACCCAGGGGCAGCAATTTTAATGCTGAGCAGTTGAATAATCTGGCTTTTTTTAGAATAAAAGATGTGACCAATGTTGTTAATTAAAGTTTACAAGCTCAGATCAAT
>BMAU01000010.1:0-34000 GCA_019973935.1 Trichonephila clavipes | reverse complement strand
GTTTCAAGATCACAGGTTAATGCAGGCGCGAGGAGAACCATTTCAAATGTGAAATGATGGCACATTAAAAACCAGTGTAACCGCCAGAATTTTTAATGTAAGCATGCAAACAATCTGCAGGTACAAGTACCGGATATCAGTTTGTGCGATGGAATTGCATGCCTGTCACTCTTGGTCGATCAAATATTGCATAAATCTGGTTGTGGATGATGTTGTCATTATCTTCCAATGGTATCCCATTTGCACTTGATATGAGAAAGACCTGGTGATCTAGAAGGTCTACACTTGACACTCTATAGATCATGCTGGGTGACAACAGGACATGAGGATGCACATTTCCTGTTGAAAAACAAACATCCTTTGAATGGTGCTTATAAATGACACTGCAACAGTTTGTATCATCAGACTGAAGTACAAGTTTACAATCAGGGTGTGTGAATTAACCTCAAGAGTGCTCCGGCAATCGAAGAAAATTGATCCACCAGACCAGAATTCTAGAAGCCGGTTCAATGTGTTTAGGCCGCAGAAAGATTGCTTACAAGCGCTGACCTGTCCTTCTTCTAATCAATATACAACAAACACTGCAGTGGTAGAGTACACCGACGCAATCTCCATTGGGGGATGGATTATAAGGAACCCATGGCCTGACTGACTTCCAGTATGGCTTGAGGCCCAAAACCTTATAAAGGTGGGGGGGGGGCTAATATTCTTCATTACGCCACTGCATCACTGGCAGTAGACAGAAACAGCTGTGATCATAGAACACAACACATTGTCCCTCCATTTTCCAATGGTCTCTAGTATAGCATCACTGAAGTCGCAGATATCTTAATTTGGAGCTAATGGTATGAACGCTATAAAGGGCCTAACTGGGAGCTATTTTTGATTAGTTTGTTGATTCATTGAGTTCCTACAATTCATTGAGTCAATGAATTGTAAGTGCCAGTGAGTCAGTTCGTGAAATATGGCTAGAAGAAATCACCTGGATGACTTCACACGTGAAAGAATGATCGGAAAGCTGGAGGAGGGGCATACCGTCACCAGTGTAGCTGCAGAATTCGGAATCAACAAAAGTATCGTTTCGCGCGCTTGGAAAGCGTTCCAAACCACAGGTACAGCTATTAAAAAGGTTGGTGGTGGCAGCGCGAGGATGACAACTGCAGGGGATGAACGATATATCATCCTGCAGGCGAAAAGAGCCGACGGCAGTCAGCAAGCGTCATTGCTCAGTAACTCTCTATAGCAACGGGCGACAAGTGTCGTGGTTTACTGCCTTCACAAAGGGGCCAATTCGCCTGCCGTCCTGAACGCTGCCTCCCATTGAAAGTTGACCACCGACGCCACCGTTTACAGTGGTGCAGAGAGCACAAAAACTGGACAACTGATCAATGGAGTCATGTCCTCTTTACGGATGAGAGTTGGTTCAGTACCAGAAGCAATTCCCAACGCGTTTTGATTTGGAGAGAGATCGGGACACGGTTTTATACCAGTAACATCAAGGAAAGACAATTACGGTGGTCCTGGAGTTCTTGTCTGGGGAGGCATTATGCTGAGCGGGCGAACTGAGCTCCACATTTTCGATAGAGGGTCCGTAATCTCCGGTCACTAATGTGAGGAGGTACTTCTTCCCCATGTGCGTCTGTTCCGAGGTGCCGTTGGCCCAGACATCATTTTTATGGATCACAATGCACAGCTATATTGGACTCTTGCTGTTGAGGAGCTGCTGGAAAGTGAAGATATCACTCGAATGGATTGTCCAGCGTACTCCCCAGATTTAAATCCCATCGAACATGTGTGGGATGCTTTGGGGAGACGTATTGCAGCACGCTTAAATCATCCGGAGAACACCCAACAACTCAAACTGATGCTGATTGAAGAATGGGTACTCCTACCGCAAGAAATGTTTTACCAGCTGGTTCTGAGTATGCGGAGACGGTGCGAAGCAACCATTGCAGTGAGGGGAGGGCATATACCATATTAAGGAACATCTGCTTGTTGTTCTTCCTGTTAGATAGACCATCATGAGTCACGATACTATGTGTTCAATAAAGCTTGTTTTTGTTTGATTCCATACCGTATGCATTGTATTCCTTTTTCAGCGCCAATGCTTTCGTCATCCTTTACGTACATAATACTCTCCCTCATTTCTGAATTTCATGTCTTTCAGATGATTTTTCGTGAAGTTATGGCAATAAACCCACCTGTTGCTTAAGTTTTGCACACCAGTGTATTTTTTGTGTGAGTCTCATGAAAAAAATTAGACCGCGTTTTAAAAACGTTTAAAAAAAAGAAGTTCCGAATTTCCCCTGGAAGTGAAAAATGGTACTAATTATGCGTTTTAAGGTTTTTAATCAAAATCTTTTTAACTAATTGGAATATCGGAATATAAATGTGGCAGCCAAAGCCAAGAAGCAGTCTTTGAGCAAATCAAAACTTTGGACATTAGGCAGAATTAGAGAGAAATGCGCGGCAGGCGTTACCTTCTGAATATCATCGTCAAACTTATCTGTAAAAATATCTACCTTTTTTTAATTAATTTTGTTAAAGTTTTAAAATAAATGTGAAGTCAGACAAACACGTCTTGGACCCCTTGTTGTCTCCCACAAATTATGGGCTCGCCGCGATCAATAAAATTTCGATTTTGAACCAAAATCTGGACAATATAACATGTGGGAGGCGCTCCGCCATTTTTCGAAAAACTTCGTTCAACCTGTGTAGAGGTTTGAACTCAGCATAAATATTCAACCTGTGTAGAGGTTTGAACTCAGCATGAATACTCCGCCTGTGTAGAGGCCGGGATTGAAAAAGATTTCGATTTTGATCAAAGTTTGGAACGTTAACAAAAGCCGTCCGTGGAGGAGACGCGCCGCCATTTTTCCTTGTTCAACCTGTGTAGAGGTTGAATTTTTTCAACTTCATTCCGCCTGTGTGAGGTCGGAACAAATAACAAAAATAACCTGTGTAGAGGTGTATTTTCAACGAACCCTCAAAATCCCGCCTGTGTAGAGGTTGGAACTAACTCAGTGTGAATAATCCGCCTGTGTAGAGGCCGGAACTACAATTTCAAGATATAACCTGCGAGAGGTGTCAATTCGAACAATTTCAACTATATTACCTGCGATGAAATCAGTGGAATCAACATTTTTATTGGATACATCGTAGTGCGGCAACAAGGGAGCCAGAAAAAAAAAAGGTAGGATCTTTCCATATTTTTCTAAAATGTATAAAAACGCTCTTAAAGAGGATTTCATAAGAGTTGTTGAGAATCTAGACGGTACTGTGGAGTGGACACTATAGTTAAACTAAAGACTAAAATTGAGAACAGTAGTAAAAGTGATCCAGATTTCGTTAAAACTTTAATTCAAAACTGTATAGATGAGAGAGTATCGCAAAACGAAAGAGAGGTAACTTTAGAAAAACAGAAAATTGAGCTCGCGAAACTTCAGTTAGCAAAATTAGAAAAAGAAGTCGAACTTCAAAGGGTTAAAAATAAAGCATTAAGTTTAAATCCTGCAGCTAAAGAAAGAGAAACAGTTCGAAACTTTAAATAAGGAAACCGCAACCCATATTGGCATTAAAGAAGAAGAAGATTGGTTTAGGCCTATTGATTTAGCTAAAGAGTGCGATATTTATATTTCATCTAGAAGCGGATCACATAAAGAAATTCCTATTACTTATGGATATACCCAAGACCCCTTTAAAAATAGATCACAAAACTTTAAAACAAAGATTAAAGAGAACTATCCCCAATATCTTGAAAGAGAAAATAAAAATTGCTATATATGCGGTGATTCATCTCATTGCGCAAGAGACTGTGAGAAGAGTTTTAAACCTAAAGAATCTAATGACCACATCCATAATAGAATAAACGTGAATACTTTGAAAGTCGAGAGCGAAAAACAAAATAGCGATGAATTCTCAAATCTTCAATACGTAAGCATTTTTGTGGAACATCAGCCCGTAACAGCCTTGATCGATTCAGGTTGCTTCCCAGTTTTAAATTCCTCACTAATTAGAGTGCAAACACCTTCCGAAGAAATCATAACATTAAGTTCATGTTTTGGCGAACAGCGAATGGTAGAAGTTAAACCGATAAATCTTTCTCTTAATCAACACTCTCCCAGCATAAGTGTGCGAACGGCGATATCACCGACCTTGACCGAAGAATTTATTATACATCCCAGTGTATATTCTGAAATAAAAAAACTAGGCCACGCAAAGAGCGATGTTTTATTGAATGAAAGTGAATCCTCTTTAGGTGCTCATGCTTATCCTAATGTTGTTTCTGTTTCAAATGTGATAGAAAACTCTAGTTATGATTTGCCATATGTTAAAAACTTTAATACTAGAAATGATTTGAGTTCTCTAATTAAGGATTATAAATGTAATAAAATTAAGAGTACTAAGTTAAAATTGAGTATTGTAAGAGAAAAATGTTCTGATATAGTATTGTGTAAGAAAGCCAATGGTGCCATGAAAACGAGTTCCGTGGAATTCATCTCCCGCTCACCTACCCCTTCACCTATGGAACGTAATTATAGATGGTTTGTGTTGCTCCGAAGGATCTTTGAGCCTTGGCAGTGGAAACGAAGGAAAAAGAGAAATCGTTTTGAACAGACGTCCAGAACTCTACAGAGGAAAATATCGATGCGTTCAACCAAAGATCAACTTGTTAAAAAAGACGTTCTTATGCCTGTGAAACACAGTGTTTTCCTGTGGAACCTTCCGGATGTCGAAGAGATGCCTTCACATGATGGAGAAACTGTCTAGTTTAGCAGAATTATGATATGTTAAATCTTTGTGTATTTGTCGTATAGTCCTTGTCTGTTCCGTCTTTTTTGTATGTTTCAGATTCTCCTTTGGTCTCTATGGACGTACCGCTGCGGACAGCGTACAGTCAGGCTGGCCGATTGTGGCAGCCAAAGCCAAGCAGTCTTCGCGCGCAGGCGCAGCAAATCAAAACTAAAACTCTTGGACATTAGAGCAGAATTAGAGAGAAGAAGCAGCGAGAGAGAACGCGAGAGGTGCGCGAGCAGGCGTTACCTTCTGAATATCATCGTCAAACTTATCTGTAAAAATATCTACCTTTTTAATTAATTTTTGTTAAAGTTTTAAAATAAATGTGAAGTAAGACAAACACGTCTTGGACCCCTTGTTGTCTCCCACATAAATGGTGAAAACTGATTTCTAGTGTCTTTCCCGAAATTTTGGTACCTTCCGCGAGTTTCTGCGTCGTGTGGTTAGTAAGAAAAAAGGACGCATAGATTCATACATAGATAGATAGATAACTTGTTTACCTTCGGATTTTAATAGTGCAGATAATAGAGCTTAAAAAAGGTGGATTTTTTCCCCATGATATTGCAGAAAGACTTTTTAGGAATGAATATATTGTGCATGATTTTCGGCAGCAAAGGTCTCGGAAAGGCACTACCTCAAGAAAACTATGGTTCAACCAGGCACATGTCCACTGATAGAGAAGACCACCATATGCACAACAAGGTTAAAAAACATCGTAGTTCATCTACAGCAGAAATTACCCTTTTTTTCGGCATTAAGCTGACACAGTGAACTGTGACAAGTTAATGAATCAACAAATTAATAATAAATAGCTTCCAACGAGACGCTCTATGGCGTTCATACAATTATCCCTGCATTACAATACGTACGACTTTGGTGATGTTATGATAGAGACCATTGAAAGCGGAGTGGCGATGTGTTGTGTTTTCCGACCAAAACTTCCTCACTTGGTGCCAGTGATGCAGTGGCGTATTGAATAAGGTTCCTCTCTTGTAAAGTCAGGTTTTGGGCACCGAACTGTACGAAGGCCAGGTCAGCGCTTGTAAACAATCTTTCTGCGGCCTTAACACACTGGACCGACAACTAGAATTATAAGCTGGGGAGGGGGTCAATTTTAGATTGCAGAAACACTCTCGAGGTTAATTCACACACCCTTACTGCAAACTTCTACGTCAGTCTGGTGATTCAAACTGTTGCTTTGTCATTTATGAACATCATTCAAGGGATATCTTCCAACAGGATAATGTGCGCCTTCATACCCTGTTGTAACCCAACATACTCTATAGTGTCAACGTGTTTGCCTGCTAGTTTTAGATTGATTTTCACCGACAAAATGAGGTTTTTATTAATTTGATTTAAATGAGTTGCTATCTTTTTATCATTTGTGTTCGAAACTAGATCTCTTTATAACTTTTTTATTAGGACTTTTATATGGAGTTATAGTTATTTTAAATTAATTATTTTAATGAGGCCAAAAAAGAAGAGATTTCCAGAGAACAGTATCTGTTGGAGAAACGTCGATAGAGAAATATCAACGGATCTTCCAAATTTAGTCATTAAATCTATTTAAAAGATTTAATGAACTTTGCAATCAAACTCTCCTAAGAAAATGTCTTGCACGGGAAAGCTCAGAACTGCAATGAAAGTCGCGTGCCAAGTCGCGAAATGCAATGTCACGTGGAGTATAATCCCGAAAGACAACTTTGTTGAGCAACAAACACTCTGTTTAAGGAATTATTTCGCAACAATACTTTTTGATTCTGTGTGTGAGTTTGCTGGTCTATTACCTCTACTTCAAAAGTTAGGAATGAAATTATGTTCCGAAATGAAAGGATATTTTTGGTACCTCGACAAAACGAGAATTGTTGATTCTACGAGGCATTCTAAGCCAGATAAGAAACTGTCTCGTAAAAAAAGAAAGGCCCTTCAAAACTGTAAAAGTTTGAAATATGAGGTTCAGGAAGGCACAACATACAAATCTGAAGAGTTTTAAAACTTCCTAAATCATTAAAAAGTTTTATTGCAAATATAAACCTTATTTTGCATTTTGTGAAGAATGTTATCTTTTAACATAATGGTTAACGCTAAGAGGGATGTTTCTTAAAGTAAATGAAATATTCTTATGAATTTTTTTGAGTTAGTTTTTTGTATTATAATGAATGATTTTTGCTAAAAGCTAAGGGTAATTTTTCATTTAAGGTATTTTTTATGTAATTTTATATGAAAAAAAAAGTTTTTTAAGAAAATTCTGGGTTTTTTCATCTCGAACACCTGTATTTCATAGTTTTACAGTAGAATTTGAGCTTTTTTTAGTATAAAGCATAGTTAAACATTAAAGAATTGTATTCCTTCAAACATTTTATTTATTTTTGTGATATATATATTTTTTAGAGTTGCTTGCAAAACAGCAATTTTTTGTAATATTTTGGTAGAAATTTCTCAATATATTTTGAAAAATAAGTTTTCAAAAAAATTTTCTTGCTGTATTTTCATAGTTTTGCAACATACTTAATTAAAAAATAACTAAATGATTATTTAACTTATATTTAAGAAAATTGAGTCTCCGAACCCAGTCGGATACCTTAATCCGCCTCTGCTCGAAGGCCATATGAATAAATTTACAATGATCCACGGGCCACGCGACTCTTAAAAAATAATGTAATCAGGAAATTTAACTAAGTAAGGTTTTTTTTCCAAGACGACACATACACACAACTGATTCTGAGGGAAGAGACGGTGTTACAGATTTATGTATATATATTATACAGGTTTCAAAAACTTTAAATGGAAGTCGAATTAAAATACTTGGCGTGTAAGATATAAGTCCATCTTTTCTTATGAAAATTTCTGAAATTTTATGTATAGTTAGATTTTCTGTTTTTAAAATTATTCATAAAATTCAATGAAATTTTTGAAAAATTCGTCCTTTTAAGAAAATTTTACCTTAAATGGATATCAAACGTATCAATAAAATGTTTTAAATATCAAGAATAAGAAAAAAAATTGAGTTTTTTACGAAAAAAAGCACACAAGGCAATTTTTCCTAATATTGCCTCACATTAGTGGCCCACACAGGAATTTTTCCAGGGTGAAGAGTCCACCATTCTTGAATCACACCCCAATACACAGTCCAACACATTCCTTTGATTTTGTCGATTTTCTTGAACAAAAAACAATAAAAGAATTATTATTGAATAAATAATTAGCATTAATTAATACAATTAATTATTAGTAACAAATACTTAATTAAATTTTACGTATTATATCCATAGGATTATAATCCATCGAAAAAAATCAAGAACTCTATGGGGTGGGGGAGGTCACGAACCAGGGGACCCACTCCCTTGTGTTCGCCACTGCTTCAGAAGCAAATGAAGGGCTACTAAAATGCCTTCAGAGGGCCATTCGTAGCCCGCGAGCCATGAGTTGAAGACCCCTACTATAGCCAATGCCATCTCACAAATTTATGGCATTATCATATTACCCAGTCTTAAATTATACCAAAAGCGATGGGAAGGGGAGGGGTCCTGACCCCTTCACCCCCTTTCCTATGTGCGCCACTGTTAATGTTTATATTCTAATGGCCTAAAAATTACTAATTTGTTAAATTAACAAGTATTCTAAAATATATTTACCTCCACCATACACTTCGTGATATGCTCCAGGGAATGAAGGCATAGAACTTGTGGAGCCCATACAGTATTGGGAAGTCCTTGCTGTAACATATTCTTTTATTTGTAGAAAACGTTCTCGCCCTGATCTGAAGTAAAAGGGGTCTCTCTCTGGTTTCCATCTGCGAGACCGGCGATCTACAATTAGGTTCTCCATGCTCTTACACAAGAAGTGCTGAGGATAAGCGGAAGAATCTTCGTGTAGAGAAGACACTTCAGGCGTAGAGACTGGTTTGCATCCACGAGACTGGTGAGCTACACTTTGGTTCTCCATGCGCTTATACAAGAAGTGCTGAAAATAAGAGGCAGACTTTTCGTGTAGAGAAGACACTTCAGGTGTAGAGACTGGGGCTGTTAAAGAAAGATTCTGCAATCTTGTCTCCAGAGACGCAAGGGGCTGAGAAACTTGGGAAGAGCTCCCGTTCCAGTTACATATTAAGGGAGCTTCAAGACCATTATCGCAAATGAAATAATTAGGATTCATGTTTGATTAATGTATTTAGAATGAGAGAAAAATAAAGTCTTTTAAGGCGATGTAGTGATTACTATGCAGAAAAGAACTTTCAGTGAGTATTCCTGCAAGAAAAGGAAGAAAATCATTGCTTAAAACAACAATTATAGAACATGAATAGAAATTGCTGAAGTGTTACATCTAAAATATATAAAGGGGGTATCCCCATGTGATGGGTCCAAAATATTAAAGAAAACCTTTTTTTCATAAATTGCTTTCTTAACATGTCTAGAATACCATGGTAATGTGATTTTTTAAAATTTAAAGTCGTTATAAAGAAGCAGTCGTTAGAAGAGTAGCTGTTCGTAGCGCTGTTAAGAATTTCATTGTTTTAATCGGACTTGAAACTTAAAACTAGTTTTTCAATCTTTCCTCCGTCATATCTCAATAACGGTTTGACCGAATGACTTGAAATTTTTAGGGTATACTCAGCACATATATACGCACCAAATGTGGACTACGATCATTTCAAAATTCAAAATATTTCTATTTTTTACAACAACAAAAAAAAAAAACCCCATGAAATTCGAGACTTTTCTTCAGAGGTCTACCAAAAATCCAATTTTTGATATTTTCAATTGATTATTGTCCCTTCGGTGCATTAAGCTTGTAGATTAAAACGCTAGCAATTTTTTAATTTTAGATAAGTCAATCAGCCGAAATCGTGGAGGAAGGAATCGTAAATTTTTTGAGGCGGGTGTGTTCAGAGCGCTATAACTCACGTTCTATTGGATATTTTTGACTAAACATTTAAATACATACTCTTAAAATAGATAATAAATAAATGATAAAAAAAAAGTTCCATCTTTTTAATGGTCATCAAAAAAATTCCATAAGAATGGTTAGAAAACAGACCGTCAAATAGGGAACCCCCTTAATGCTAAAATGAGTCCTTTAGTATTCATGTTTGGAATATGAATTGTGACTAATACTCATTATTCACCTTGACTGACGTTTGCACGATTCACTCGCCAGTGCCATCGTCTTACACACAGACGCGCGCAGTTATGTCGCACTGCAGAGTGTAGCGTTGGCTCATTAGTCGAACACTTCTCTACAATACTTGCCACGTTGATGTACAAGGTGACTGCAATGCCCAGATGGGACACTGTAATCTTCCAAAAGAGACCGTGTACTCTTCCCTCATGCCTGGAGGCAAACAGGCGTCTCAACAATTCTGAAGGCGGCTATGTTGAAAACGCACCTCCCCCGACCATCAGATATTCAGGCACCGCGATCTATAAGAAAGCTCCAGTGAAGAGTATCCAGTCGTAGGTACCCCTCGCACATGTGGACCACAGGCTATTCGAATGAAAAGAAATGTCAGCCTGTGTTGCAAAGACATACCCTCAGTGTCAGAGAGACAGGGGGATTTATAGCCCTCCATATGGTATACGAGGTACGGCGATGGAGTTAATTTCAGTCGTGGTGGCTTAATGTTCCCAAGAACCAGTGGAATAGGGAATTAAGACGAAGAGGGCCGTGGGCAGATCCATAACGCTTGTCAATCAGAGATGATTAAGGGCGTGAAAGAAGTCCTCCCAGGGATTTAAAGGGTCGGCTCGCAAGTTTACGAGGAGCTTCGAGATCTCTTTTAATCTTCCACATTACCTTCCGCATCAGTTTTTTTTCTTCGAAGTAACTCAATAGATGTTGCGGAGGCAGCCGCACCTCAAGGAGAAAGAGATTGCTGACTTTTGAAACTGCGATGACTTTGGAAGGACGGAGTATGCTAAGGAGTCACTCCAGTGGTCTTTGACCATACCGGCTACAGGGGTTGTGGAGACAACCGCACCCGGGAATCGATTATCTCAAGATCTTTAAACAATAAACGGAGCTAGAACACTTTTCTCCAGCGTAAGGTTGCGAAGAGTAATAATCAGTAGCGCACACAGGAATTTTTCAAGGGGGAGGGTCCGGGGTCGAAAGTTCATCATTCTTGTATCATGCTCCTTTTGATTTTGTCGATTTTCAGGAACAAAACACATTAAAAAACTAATTTTTGAATAAATAATTAGCACTAATTAATAAAATTAATCATTAATAGTAAGAAATTAATTAAATTTTGCATACTATATACTTAGAATTAAAATCAATCGGAAAAAAATCAAGGGCTTTGGAAGGGGGGTCTGGACCCCCAGGACCCTCCCCCTTGTGTGCGCCACTTGTAATAAATAACTACTGAATTTAAGTTTCTTTTTTTTTGTTTTGTCTAATTTGGAATAAAGTGCCTTTTGGTAAAAAGCTGTGCTAGTCATACCCAGTAATGAAGTAATTTTACAGATTCAAGACACTACAATAGCAACACGAAGGCTATTGATGACCGACCTCGTAATTTTGATCCTCAGTCATATGACGAGGTCGACAACTAAGTAGCCACCCCTTTCTTCAAACTAGGATACTAATATAACGAGAGGACGTTGAGCCTGACAGAATAAACGTGGATCGGCCATATTGATACGGTGTATCTTCAACGGTATTAGACTCGAACTCATGACAGGCAGGCCGCCAGTCCATTACCTTGATTATTAGGCTACCACTGCCACCTTAACCTCGGTCTGGAGACGAAATAGATACCTGATAAGCCTTCTCCAAACTACCATACCATACCAATGGGAGGACGTTGAGGCTCGACAAAATTTAACGCGCATCGGCCCCTTCTTTACGCCGGTCACGATCTCGAGACCGTAACCACTAGACTGCCACAACCATTCGCATGCATTCCATTGGAGGAAAAGAAAAGGCATAAATAAGTAAATCCTTTTCTGAGATTGAAGGCCCAATGGTCGACAGGTAGCGTATCAACCAGATGTCTGGGTTCTATTACCGGGCTGGGCAAGGCCGACTCAGCCTTTCATCCCTACCGCAGTGGGTCGATAAATGATTACCAAGCTTGCTCAATACTCATAACTACCTGATCGGGAAGTCTGCTCATGCACCTCAGTGCCCAATGGTCCCGTATGCTGGGATGGGCACAGGTCGCCATGAGCTGTCGCGCCACTGAGTTTGAGTTTTCTCTGAGTTTTAGTAAATCTTTCACAATCAGAGTCAATTGCATTGCAAAGCTTTTGTAATAGTTTTACAGATAGCTGCACAATGCACAAGTTCGTAATTCGGAAAGGTGAGTATATACTCCAGGGGCAAAGAAAACAAGAGTTGAGCGAGGCGTACATATACGTCCACGTCAGTTAAAGAATTAATAATGCTGGATTCGACTTTATTCCTATATTTATTTACCAGACATTTTACTGATTTCTGTTGTACTAGATAGGAAGAGATTTCATACGTTCTAAACTCTTAAAAGATATTTTCATTTTGAAAAATTAGAATAAAATGCATCAAAGAAAAATATGGATTTTTTAAAAAAATTAAGGATCTCAGAACGAGGTTGCCTGCGTTATATAGAAAAAAGGCAATTTTTATTAATCTCAAATCTATAGCTCTTAGGAAAATTCATTAATAATATATTTATTTTTAAGTATTGCGCTAATTATATATATAAAATGATTTTGAAACTGAAGAGAATTTCTTTTACAACATTATGTGCAATCAATTCCCCTCCCCCGTTCAATTAGAATTCAGTCTCAAAGAATCTTTCATTACAGAATAACTACAGAATTGCATTTATTATGTTGTAATACAGTCTATTTTGATTTTTTTTTAAAAAAAAACTGCTGTGTATCATCATTTTTTAGTTCAATCTACAATAAAAGTGTGTTTTTTTAACTATCATTTATTCATTGTTGAATTCATCCTTGAGTTTGATATTTGGAGCTGGAATTAGTCTTGCTCTTCAATGGATATTAATTAATGGGTCTGAAGGGTGTTTCTTCTCTCCTTTTACGATCCTCAGATGAGTCCCGTATCGTTATATTTTAAAGATTCCGTCTCTATAGATACAGGTCAAATTAATAAAAGTATGTTAAGAAGAAATATGAAATGACAATCTTATTATCACCTTTTAAACATATTGCTATAATGTTAATTCGTATTATCACTTCTAAACGTATTGCTTTATAAAAATAAAAAAATATATATTTAGCAGTTGGAACATAAATATTATTTCACACATGCACGAGTCTTTTTTTTTATTTCCATTTTCAGAAAAACTAGACAATTGTTTATATTTATTATGCGTATTGCTATAATGTTAATTCGTATCATCACTTCAAAATGTATTGCTTCATAAAGAAAAATATTTAGCAGTTAGAACAAATTTTTTTCACTTGCACAAGTCTTTTTTTTTTTTTAATTCCATTTTCAGAAAAACTAGACAAATGTTTATACTGTGGTAAGAAATTGCTGATGAATAAATATCTGGAAGTGGTATAATGAATTAAGCGCCAAATTTGGAAATCGTTATTCCTGAAGATCTTGATCAGGACTTATGAACAAAATTATGAAATTACTAGCTGTACCCTGCCACGCGTTGCTGTGGCTCAGTCTTGTTTAACAGAAAGGTCATATTTTCAGTATGTTAAATAATTTGCATTGCACGTATGATGTTTTATAAAAAAAATGTATAAATATATATACGAAAAACTTTCCTAAACTGATATTTATAATTTGCTAACCAAATGCTTGAAGTTATTACAGCTTATTTTTGTCCTTATGTCATGTTATGAACCTAAATTTATTTACATTGTCTTTAAAGTGGCGACCTCAAGTTTGAAGATAAATTTTAAATGGCTCCACTCTGGATTCATTGAGGGAATTGGGTTAGTTTTACAATGCTTATGGATATTTTTATTAAATCAGAGGTGTGTTCACTTATGCACATTTATCCAAACAATGTCACTTGGAAACATCAATTGTATTTCCTGATGTCATATAGGAAATGTTTTGATTCCGCAGTATATCTAGCAAGCAAAATTTGTAATGGCTCTGTTCTCTGATTTGAGGCAGTTTAATTTTTTCAGTGGTACAAGACATTCCTTTGGTTTCTCCCTTAAATTTCAGAACATTGCAATAAGGACACACTTCCATCATTGTGTAAATGAGAACATGCTGCCTGAACCTAGAATCTTCCACTGGGTTGTACCGGAATGCAAGTTGACTGTTATTGTGTGATTGCTCACCACAAAGTCATGTTTGACGCAGATGTGCTGTTTTTGGTTAACATCTTTCTGATGTTGTAAAACATGAATGATGTGCTTGCAAATGAGCTTCCTCAAGTCTGGCTGCATGTTGCTTTGCTGCGCCCTCAGCCTGTGTTTGTGACATTCTTTGTCTGCTTTTCTCGTTTGCTGATATCCATTCTTTCTCAGTTTGATGTGCAATTACACTCATTGTAGTACTTTTGCCTTGCAAATGACAACCTAAGTTTGATTTCCTGCAAAGCATTATTTTTATCTAGTGAAGCCAATTGACTGCACTTAAAAAGAAAAAAATTCAAACAAAGCATATAAAATTTCTTAAAAACTTAAAACTACACTTAAAAAGAAAAGAAAATTAAAACAAAAACATATAAAATTTCAAAACATGAAAAAAAAAAAAAATCAGAAAAAACAGAAAAGGAAAAAAAAAAATGCTAAAGAAATATTTAACTTTAAACGTGCATCAATTGACACAGCTGAAATTCAACGCAATGAGAGGCTGAAGGTATTTTTAATCGAATACGCCAGGAAAATTCCAATATAAACACGGATTTTGCAGCAGAAAACTATGACAAAGTGTTGATAATGATGGGAGTATTTTTGCAATTCACAATTCGATTAGTATTAGCAATTGTTATAAACAAAGTTAAGGGCCTATCTTAAAAACAGAGTGGCTTATATCTAGACACAGACAGCTTTTCACATGGACAATTATTTGTTATCTGTATACTTAAATATTAGCATTACCACAGCCAAATTACCGCCATGCAAATCGCAACATTTTCCCTCCATTTCTTTTTTCATAAAAAAATATTAGAATCTTTATTGTTTAGATATTAAGGTACGATATACATGGCACCAATTTTGTTACAGTGATGCTAATACATAATTACTGATGTGTGTTACAGAGCAGCAATCACCAATTGGTGATGCATGAAAAATTTTGGATGGTATGCAGAAAAATTGGGAAATTATTTATACTTTTATGAAGATTCAGTTTAAAAAAAGATGAACAAAACAACATATTACGGAACATGAATTATTCTTTACTAAAACCTTTTAGTTACTGAAATAACTAAACAAAAAAACATAATTCCTGAGGTTAGCGATTTTTGGTAACCTCAACCATTTTTTGGAAAATTGTAGACAAAACACTTCAGTTTGCTGATTGTTGCTTTTCATGAAGCTTATTTGGTTCACTCCAAGAAGAGCCCACACCCTTGGCACGCGAATTACTTTGTTTGGTGATAATTGCGCCATCTTGGTAACACTACTTTTAAACACTACATACGACAACCCTATTTCTAGCATTTTCGTATTTTGTGGGCGCACATTTCGAATTTCATTTTGTTGTTGGTCTCCGGGCTGGTTGCGTGTGTGAGGGAATCTGCTTTAGAATTTTTTACTTTGTTGAATGCAAAAGGTAAAAAGAATTGATTAAATGGTGTATGAAGGAAGGATTGATTGTTTCGAGTTATGAATGTGCCAAATGTAATGATCAGCATGATGTAACATGGTTGGCAATAAAACGCTTTTTTCGAAATCGTGCCAGCCACGCCGAATGTATGTTCAACCATTATCTCGCAGAATAAATATGGCGGTGTTCACACGATCATTCGCTTAGCGATGAGACCTTTAAGACTTTTTTAAAATCTGTTGTTACGCTGTCCCCTCCACTCGGAAAAGATCCGCAGTAAAAAAGTAAGTGCTGTTTTTATATTTTTTATCTCAAATGTTTAATTTCTGTATTGCTTACATATATTTTCATTATGCATCCACCTTATCCTGCTATATTTTCTTGCCACCATTGTCGCTTTCACTTGGCACCAACTTGTTCTGGCTTGACGCTTTTTTGGTTTGTCGCCAAAGGGTGTGGGCTCTCCTAGGATTTGTACTTTTATTTTCAGGGCATTTATTTTTCAATTCTTATTGACTTTTTCAAAAAGACGTAAATTAGCTATCTTATTTGGAAAAAATAAAATGTCATAATATGGGTTCAATCTAATCATAAACCTTGGCATACATTAAGTGGTTGGCATAATTGTTCATGGGCAAACTTGCTTTTAAATACAACATATGGCAACCCTAACTTTTTGTAGAATTTTCAGTCATTTGTGATAGCGTGCATTTCAAATTTCATTTTGTTGGGCACCGGGTTGAAAGTATGGCTGCGCTTTCAAATGAATACACGTTAAAATTTTTTACGTTATTGAATGCTAGAGGCAAAAAAAGAATTTATTGAATGGTGTATGAAAGAAGGATTAATAAGGATTAAGGTATAGAAAAAAACAACATCAGAATAATGTTTTTTATATTTCACAGTATGTTGAACGACGAAAGAAAAATGGAATTGCTGTGTGTGATTAAAGAATGGGTCCTGCCTGGAAGTACGATTGTTTCTGATTGATGAAGGCGTATAAATGTTTGTCAGATGAGGGTTTTAAGCATTTGGAGGTGAATCATAGTGTATGTTTTAAAGATCCTGATACCGGTGCTCATACAAATTCAATTGAGGGTACATGGTCGCAATAAAAACGTTTTCTCCGCAATCACAAAAGCCACACAGAAGGCATGTTCGACTATTACCTATCATTAGCGCTCTCGCGATCACTCACTCAGCGACGAGACTTTCCAGAATTTTTAAAAGCAGTTGTTACACTTTACCCTCCACTTGGGAAGGATCAACAATAAGAAAGTAAGTGCTGTTGTTATATTTTTTTATCTTAAATGTTAAATTTCTGTATTGTTTACATATATTTTCATTGCACATCCATCTTATACTGCTATATTTACTTGTCACCGTTGTCGGGTTTGCTTGGCGTCATTTTTTTCCATTTATATTTGGCGCCAAGGGTGGGGGCTCTCCTAGGAGCTTACCAAATTTTGAAATTACACAAAATAGATATTTCCTGAGTAATATTATTGCCCCAACTATTAAAAACTACAATAACTATTTCGTCGAAAAATTCACTACCAAGTGCAAAAAAGTATTATTATTGTGCACAAACAGGCATAGAATGTTCTTCCCTTATTGAATGCATATTGCAGCATTTGGCGATGTCTTTTGATTTTAGGTAAATGGCCGACTAAAGAAAAAATATAAGTACCATAAAAAATTATATATTAATTTAATTTAGATTCATTGCAGAAAGATAAAATACCGTAAAGTCCGGCATATAACGCACACCCATACTTTCAATCTGCAATTTTTAAATTTTACGTATATTTGCTATATAATGTGCACCCCTTTTTTTTATGAAGAAACCTGAAATGTACAAATGCAATGCTATTATGTTTAGAAGCGATTTATTCAAGGTGTTTATCTAAGCAATTGCAAAAAGTCTACTTTTAGAACTACCACCTTTTAAGTTCAATAAGAATGTCATGTCTTTTAAATAAATGGTATTTCAAAATACTTAGAAGTTTAACTTTTTTATGCTCATTTATTTTTTAATTTTTAAAGCCCTCATTTTTATACCGTATATAACTCACACCTGTAAATTTTGATCTTATTTTTTGTGTTCAAAGTGCGCGTTATAAGCCTGATTTTACGGTAGGTGGAATATACTACTCGCTAAAGTACAGAATTAAATTTAGTATTCTATATATAAAAATTATCCAAAGTAAATATTCTGTGCTTAAAAATAAATTGAAAAATGATGTACAATACGAACAGTAATTGACATAAAAAGAGCTGAACTATCATCAACGCGAAAGTAAAATTTGAAAAAATAATTACAATCTTATGACAACCTGCTTCCTCAACATGTATTTGAGCCCTCTGTCTGTTTTGCTCATTCACTGATGCTTACTCTAATTTGATCAGCATATATCCCTCACACTGCGTTTACTTGGCCAGTATGAGGACCTAAGTTCGAGTTTCTGCAATACAATTTTATGTACTCAAGCCGATTGACTGCAGTTAAAGTGAAGGTTTAAAGAAAAACATGAAGTTACAAAACAGCTCTGAGTGGGCCTTGTATCCGAATTCCTTTGTGGCCCTTTTTCGGATATGAGCACCAAGTGGAATTGTAATAACATTCGTTGGGGCTCCTGCACCATTGATACAGCAGTAGCTCTACGTTCCTGACAAAAACAAACCATAATAACTTCCAGTATTTTTTTTAACAAATTACTAATGGAATCTGTTTAAGATGATAATAATCTTATAAAGCAATGAAAAACAAAATAAGGTGCAATATTTTGATGACTCAAAATCAGAAAATCTTAGTTTTAACATTTGTATTTCAATACTAACATCAAATGAAAGGTACTTACGTATTATCGCAACCTATTAGCGATATTGTATAAAACGAAGCACGATTGCCAATACCGCGCGTAGAACATCTGCGAAAATGGAATGGCCAACTTTGCGAGTTATCATTAAAGTTGGCGATTGTTGCGATAATACGTAAGAATCAAATGAAGTTTAAAAAGTTGTCTAAAAAAGAAAAAAAAACATTCCTATTAAAAACTCCGTCGATTAATTTCGTCACATTAAAATATCTCCAAATGTTAAAATATATTGTTTCCAAACATTGAATGTTATATCGCGGCATTTGGCTACGTCTGTTTATTCCAGGTAAATGGTTGACGGAAACTATTCGGTAGAAAAATAAGCAGCGTACAGAAGGCAATTATGTTAGTTTCATTTTCACTTAATAAAGAGAAATAAATTTACCTTAAAATTACAGAAAAAACACGATGTAGAATTTAATCAAAGTCGTAAACATCCCGCGATAATGCTATCCAACTGTTGCCAAACCTACAAAACAAAATTTGAGTTCTTGAAAGAATAATTTTTAAAAAAAGATTTATTCGAAAGTTAATCCCAATTACGCATCAAAGGACAATAGATAGATAAATATGACAACGCATAAACATAACCATAGAAGAGTTATACAATAATTTGGAAAAATCTAAGCGTAAAGTTTAAATTTTCGCATTCAGAGCGAATCGTGACGTCGTATGACGTCATAACACCAAAAAAATCACTTAAAAAAATTTAGAGAGAATTTCGAAATAAAAAGTACATAAGATCTTGACCAGAGACAAATGCAACGTTGTGTTAATATTTCAGATTAATCCATGCAGAACTTTTTGAGTTATGCGCGCATACACAAACCAACACAACATTTATATATATATAGATTGTATTGTCATCGGTCCTTGATATAAGTGTGAAAAATTTCGAATTAATCTACTCTTTTAAAGCGGGTAAAAATCGAATTCAAAGATTACGTTACACAAAAGTGAAACTTTTAAAAGCGTTCTAATTAAAATAACTACAGTTACATTTTGTAACGTTTTTATTTTACTTTGTTTAAATTAAAGCTTTTATACCGTTATATTCAAAGTAAAAACTTATTGCTAATGTTGTGACGGGCTCACACGTCTTTTCTTTAACATGTCCTTTGGGGCCAGAACTAATGGCAACTCTTTTCCAACGAAAACCAAGAAGTGAAGCGTTAATGAAAGATACAAATTAGGAAGCTTTAATTAAAGTGCTTTAGGAATTAGGAAGCTTTAATTATTTTAAATATCAGAACTTAGAGTAAGCAGGATGGCAATTTGAGGAATGTAAACATAATCCGTGGTTCAAGCGTGAAGAAGCTTTGGAAAACATGTGACGATGAACAGAAATCATACGTGATAGCAGGCAAAAATATAGCAAAAAACTATTAAATCAAACATTTTTTTTAATAAATCATACCACGTGCCTTCAAAATTAACTCAGAATTGTAAAAATTTAAAGGGATTTGACTCCCAATAAAATAAAAACCTGTGTTTTAATACCTGGATTACATAACAAATACAATAAGTAGTAAAAGTTGGACAGAATTAAAACCTTACCTCTGTCACATAGAAAATAAGAGATGAAATTCAAAATAATTGTAAAATCAGACGAATAGCAGCCACACACAAGCAGTAGGAAAGCTTTATCTAAATGCTCACAAGCGACAGGCAGACACTAACCGGTTCCTGTATAGCCAAGCGACTATCTAAGCAGGGGGGTTTCGCGGAAATCCAAACAATAGGGAAGGGACGAGTCTACTAAACAGAAGGTAGAAAGAGAGCGTTAGCTAGGTGAAGTAGGGAATCTGTAAGGATTAGGGAGACATTTTTATCCCGCTAAAATCGAAGCAGGTAGAAATAGCGCCATTTTGACGTCGTTGTATTAAAGTGTTATTTTTAATTAAACGTAGTAAACAGACAACGAATGTGGCGACATCAAGAAGAATTCAGACTTTTTAATAAAAAAAAGCTAGCCAATACTGCGTAAGTTAACTTTATAAATATTCACTTTTTAATATCAGTTCCTGTTAATATGTTAGAATGCATAGCTAAATGATGAAATGTACCTTTCTTGCAGGACTCGTATTAATATTAAAACTGCATGAAAATAGGTTGTACTTGAAAAGAGATAAATACATACTATGTAAGTAGACTTTATAAGCATTCTTTTTAACATTCATTCATGTTGAAATTAAAGTGTTCGTTCACTTAGAAATTTGTAGAAATCTTACTCTAAGCCTGAGATTAACATTTGTATGCGCATTCATTATATGCATGATCGCCAATTGGGATTTTAATTCCTTACAGAGGTCAAAATAAGTATTCGACATGTGTAACGATTTCTGTGAATATTGAAGAACTGTATTCCTGCAAACATTTTATTTATTTTTGTAACACATTTTTTTCTAGAGTTGTTAGCGAAAGAGCAAATTTTTGTAATATTTTGGTTTAAATTTCTCAATATTTTGAAAAATAGTTTTTTTAAATTATTTTTTTCTGTATTTTAATAGTTTTAAAACATACTTGCTTAAAAAATAACAATTAAATAGAGTTATTGCAGTCATATTTTAGAAAATTATCTCCGAACCCAGACGGAGTGAGCAAGATAAGTCCAAAACAAGGAAAATAGTCAGTGAAAATTAAAAATTTAATCATAATGCATTTAAAAAATTATTTACCTGAAAACAAAATTTCTGTTGTTGTAAATAGGCCAAGAACAAGGCTGCACTTTATAATTAAAAAGTATAAAGCAAAAATCAGTTGATAGCAATAGAAGATCTGGTCGACCAAAGCCATTTTGCGAAGCTATTGCTTGTTCGTCAAATTACCAAGGACCCCAAAACCAATGCATCAAACTAGGCAGATGCTACCAAGGATTGTTTGGGTATAGATGTTGCGCTCCAAACTGTTAAAAATTACCTGCATAATGATGGATTTAAAGCTAGAACTGCTAGAATAATACCATATAGTATATCCAAAGATTTTGATGGAAAAAAAAAAAAACATGAAAAATAAACACAAAATACGAAGTAAAAACAATCGCAGAAGAATGGAGGAAAATCGATGTAGAAATTACTAAAAACTGATTAAATCTATACCAAGACGCTTTAAAAGTTTTTGTGGACACTAAAAGATATCCTACTAAGTACTAAATTAAGAAAGAAATACAATATTTAAAGCTAAGTTGAGATTTTTGTTAAGTGTACGAAAACTTTTGTGGCGTAATTTTTTATTAGCTTTTTGATTATTAATTTTTTAAAAAAATAGTTATACTATTTTTAAAAAATTGATTATGTCATTCCATTAAGAACAAGTTTCAGATAAAATTAAAAAATTACAATTACAATATATTAATTTTTATTAGTCGAAAACATTAAATTTTTAAAGAAATTGCAAGTGTACGAACATTTTTGTGTTTCACTGTTTGTTCGAAAAGAGTTGCATGAAATACAACACCAGAGTAGAGCAGCAGGTGAAGAATAAATGCTTTAAAAATGGTGAAATTCGTAAAGAAATAGATTAAAAATTTTCCGAAAATTAATGGGATTACCACAGAAAAGAGAAACCAATAAAATTTAACTATAATAAACGTCATCCCCATGGCAACAACATAACCAAATGACAGAGATATGAAGGAAATCATATTGTAATGTCATCACCCATCTTAGCGAACATCAACTTGGTGCGTAGCACTCTTATATCAAATTAGCACCTTAAAATTTGTTTTATTTGTTACAGTTCTGTAAAACCTGGATTATGCGTCCCACAATCCAGATTTTACGGAGTTATGCGCCCGCTATCAAAATGAAAGCTTTAACATAAACTAAGATCATCATCTAGTCAAGATATATATTATAAATGCGAAAGTTTGTGGGGATGTTTGGTCGTCTTTCATGCAAAAACAACTGAATGGATTTTAATGAAACTTTACAATGATATAGTTTATACATCAGAATAACACATATGCTATTATTTATAAAGATATTATGTGAAGTGTGTCCAAAATATAACGTTATTTTTCATGTAAGTAGGAAAAATTCTGTCATCTGCAAGCAATTCTGGTGTGCGCTGCAAAAAACACCACAACAGCATATATCTATCTTTTATTTGTGAGAAAACCCTTTTTGTTTTGGCTACGCAAGGCGCTCGTTTCTAATTTATTCCTGTAATCAGCGTAATCCCTAAATTTTTTTTTTCAGAATAAAACTAAGTTTTGAAGGGAGAGGTTATTATATAAATATTTCTTTAATTCAATCTTTTTTTATGATTTTACTATGCATATTCGGTAGTAAGAAATAGGACTTTTTTTTTCAAAATAAATACTTATTTCGCTTCTGGTACTTAAAGTAAATAAACTTTCTTTTTCAAACTACATCATTGGACAAATTTTCAAAATTTGTTTGTGGTTAGTAAAGTATAACGCTATAATTTTAATTGAGTAGGTAGATATTGCATTTTTATGTATAAAATTAATTAACTACTGTACTGTATTTTTTGGAGTGAGGGAATATTAACGTCGCATTGTTCAGCTACACGAGGGCTTTTGGCAACGGAACACGTAATTTTGAACCGTGGTCAAGTGACGTGGACGACACCTGAGCTGGCACCTCCTTCTTCTAACTACCACACCAACTAGCAGGAATATTGTACCAATGCTTAGCAGGAATATTCTTTGAAATCCACTCTTCCAAGATATATGGCAGCACGGGCTCTATGATGAGTATTTTAGTAGGGAAGACGAATAGTTTTGTAGCAGATATTGATTTTTCAGCTGACAGCGTTTTCAGCGGATTGCAAAGATTATCATTTTAGTCCCCAAAAATAGTTTATGTCAAAATGTAAGTGTCTTATGTTTTTGTATGTTAATGAAGACCTTAGAAAACAATTTGACTTTTTATTTTAAGTGAACGGTATATATAATTAATTTTACAGTGGAATATCTTTAATTAATTTATTAGCTTTAACGGATTAGTTTCCCAAAGTGGAGTATTTTGTTTATGTATATCCCTTAATTTTCAATGTAGAGATCCCAAAAAAATATTGCATGAAAAAAACTGCAGTAAATCATAATGCGGTAGATAAAGCATTAATGTGCATCGCTCCCCTACACGGCAGATCTTATAAAGCTCGAACTATGAAAGTAGCTAGACATTTGCCAACTTAACTCTATCATCAACATTTCGCTCTGTTTTTCATTGAATCGCCATTATAATTTAAGAAATGGCGTTGCTTGCGAATATTACAATTTTAACATAAAATAAATACAACAGAAAGTAATATTAATGTATTTACACTTTCAGGTATAAATTATTTACTCTATTTTAAGCGTTAATTGCACAAACCTTTTAACAATGTGTTACTTTTGCTGAGCAGAGATCACCTTAGTAAGGTATTTTCAAAAATCGACCCTCAAGAGTGTTACGAGGAGTTATAAATAAAAAAAAAATCCTTTTTATCAGCTATTAGATCTACAGACTTAAAACTTAACAAGGTTTTCTTTTTCTGTCTCTTTTTTGTTCAGCTGAGGTATGCAAAAAGCTTTCTTTGTTTAATTAGCAATTCACGTAAAATTAACTCATTAAAAATTTTTATCTTCAATCTGTGTTTAATTTTTCAGTTCCCCCTTGTGAAGAATGGGTATACTTGCTAGCAGCAAATAATGACACTTCTACATCTATAAAAATACTGTTTATTTATATGAAATTACATTCCTTATAAACTTCAAGGGTTTTAGTTCGAGAAATGTACTATTTTTTTCTAAAGGTCGTGGAATAATATCTCGAATAAATGACTTCAAAACATAAGAACATTGTGCAAATACATTTCAGGTTTCATTGTAAAAAAGAAGATGTGTGTGTTATATTGGCAAATATAAAAATTTCTATTTAAAAGTATAGATGTTTATTTTATATGCTGATTTTTCAGTAATTGCTTCTTTGCAACACTAAAATTTGTCCCCAAAAAGCAGCAAAATGACTTTTATGATTTTTACTCGCATGTGTATGAGTTAACTAGCATTTATGTTTTACAAACAAAAATTAATTTCATATGTATTGCACAGTCTTAATAGAATGGCAACCCTATAGTTTAAAAGAAAGATATTTTAATTTTATCTTATTACATAACTTTCTGGTTATTTTAGCTCTTTTTATTTTAAAAAGAAAAAAACATTGCATTTTAATATTTCTTATAAAAACTTACTTTCAGGGAACAACTTAAAGAGTTGCACATATGTACCTTTATTAGGTGCTTGTTTCATAGCACTCTAAATAATACTCAAGTGTGTTGAGTTTTCATTTAATTCAAACATTAAACTTTATCAAAATCTACTGGAATTTTATTCTGCGTGCTCATTCAAAGGCGGCAAAGATAGATCTACACGTTGTACAGAAAATGCCACGTTTTTAGTATTTTACACAGTTATGCTGCAGTTAAGCATAATACAATCGATACGACTACATGAGTAAAGAAAAATATAAAAACAGAAATATAAATTATGAAAACCATTTTAAAAATTAACAGAATTTAAATGCATTTATATAAAATAAGTTTAACAATTATTATTTAAGTTTAACATTTATTTGAATAGAATTAATTTCTATCTTGCCAATATCACGTTTAGCGAATTCGAAAAACAGTTGACAGGTGCAGCCATCTAGCGAGAGAAAATCTCTACAAAAACTGTCCTTTACATTACTCCTTGCCAGTAACAAAGTTACGATACAAGAAAAAAATATATGGCAGGGACAGTTTCAGACTTATTGAACAGATTATAATTTCATTTTTTTTTTTTTTTTTTTTTTACAAATTAAACTTATACAAACCGCTTTTAACACAATTATTACTAATCATTGCATTACACAACACAAAATTACTACTACAGGATTGCTACAGAAGTCTTAATGCACAAAATATGCTACAAGTTTAAAATATTTAAACACAGCTACCTTCCTGTTTCTTAAAAAATACATGGAAAAAATACAACTAAAATGTTCAGCAATTACTTTAAATGTATATTTATACTGAGCAACAATCAAATTTAAACAAAGTGAAAAAAAGAGTAAATATAAGATATTCAATAACTCAAAGAAGAATAAACTACAGAATGCTTTTGCAAACACACAAAGCTCAGTCAATATTTGAACGTGGGAAACTAAAAGTACATAAATATTTTGCGAAAAAAATCATTCATATTCCAATGAAAGTTAACATGCCATTAAAAAAAAACATTTCAAGTTACTCTGCAATGACAACACCTTAATTTTTTGAATATTATGAAACATATCAAATCCAATAGTGTTAAAAAATCAATTTTCATATTTACATACACAATGGGTAATTTTATAATATATACATACAGAAAACTTCCTATTTACAAGAAAGAATATCAGAAAACTTCAGTTTCAATTCACCACATAATTAATTATAACTCAGTTAATCCCTAATACAATCCATTAACCACAATTGAGCATTTTTATGCAAAACAGTATCTATTTATACACATTTTATTTGATGCTAACACATATTATTTCTACACATAGAATTTGATGCTAACACATATCTATTTATAAACATAGAATTTGATGCTAACACATATTTATTTATAAACATAGAATTTGATGCTAACACATGTATTTATATTGATATCCTGAAAATTTTATGTTCACTATTAAATACATAATAGATAATTTTGTTAAAATACATACTTTCCAATGAAAAAAAAACACATTTAAGAGATGAGATGCCCACAAATTGTAATACTAATGAGAGAATTTCTGTCGACAATGTAAAAAAACAGTAGTAATGAATAATTATTTGTGACATAAAGTGGAACTTTGTATAACATATATGAATTTGAATGCGAGAATATATATGGAAAATTTTACATCATGCTCTTTAATTTCTTTTTATTTACAAAGCTTTTGTTTGATTTAGGTTCTCGCTGTTATGAAATTACACGCAATTCTACTTTTGCTTACAACTTACTGATGAAGTTATAACAGGATAGTGGAAGAATAATTATTTAAATTTCACAATACTAGCATAAAAATCATACATGTATATATAACCAATTAAGAGTCAATTTTCAATTCTAAAATCCAGGAATTAACATACATTGTCATTTTATAAGCATATCTACAACATTTAAAACAGTGTTTACTATAACTTTTTCACTATATGTACATGAATTGCATTACCAAGAGAATTATTACCAAGTATATATTTAATCAATTAGATACATTTTTATAAATGGTGATTTTCAAATTTACTAATTTTTAATAACTGTTTACTAGTAATAAGTGAAAGGAATTTCAAACTTTAACACTTACATACATAATAGTTGCTATTTTGTTTATTCTCTGAATCTTACTGGTTTTTTTATCTTTCTACCACAGCTGGTAGTAGATTGTTCATCAGGCATTGGGGAAAGTTCTTTCCAATTTGAAATCTCATTTTTTGTCCAACACTAGTTTGTTCATTTTGATTGTCCACTGCTAACAAATAGGCAGGTTTCAGTCTATCTACAGATATATTAATTGTTTTATCCTTGATTAGGATTGTGAAATATTTATCATACTTTTTTTGTACAGTATATGGTCCTTCATATGGTGGTTCTAATGCTTTTTTAGCTCTGTCGATACGAAGAAACACATGGGAACAGGATTTCAAATCTTTATGCACAAAGATATTTTGCTTCCTGTTGTTAGGAGACTTCAATGGCTTTAGCTCTGCCATGTGCTGCTGTAATTTGGCGACAAAATTCTGTGGATCCATGTTAATAGTAGGAGGATCAAAAAATTCACCAGGTAATTTAATGGAGGTACCATAGACCATCTGTGCAATTGTGTAACTAATGTCAGGTCTTATGGCAGCTCTTAAACCTAACAACACAGTGGGTAATGACTCTGTCCATCTAATAGTGTTGTGAGCTTTTATAGCACCTTTCAAGGTCCTATGTAAACGTTCAACTTTCCCATTACATTGAGGGTGATAAGATGTTGTGTGGGCTACTTTAGCACCACATATTGCAGCTATGCTTCTAAATAGTTCTGCCTCAAACTGTCGACCTTGATCTGTGACTATTTTGGCAGGTACTCCAAACCTGCAAATCCATTTCTCATAAAATGCTCTCCCAACTATTTCAGCTGTTATTTCAGGTATAGGAATTGCTTCCATCCAGCAAGAGAATCGGTCAATGCAGGTTAAGCAATACTGCATCCCTTCTGAAGGTGGTAGTTTTCCAATGAGATCTATGTGAACTACACTAAACCTTTCATCTGGTTGTTCGAATTCTCCTAATTTGGATTTTGTATGCCTGCTGACTTTACATTTTTGGCATCTAATGCAAGCTTTTGCCCATTCTCTGACTTGCTTTTTAATATCTGACCAGACATATATTTCAATCATCAGTTTAACTGTAGATTTAATACCAGGGTGAGCTAAGCCATGAATTAGTTGGAATATTTGAAACCTGAATTTTTGTGGAATGTAAGGCCTAATTTTTTGTGTTGAGATGTCACACCAAAGTTTTTTTCCAGATGGCAATGTCAAAGGTTTAAATTTTAAAGAATTGTTGTGCAATAATTTTTGCAACTCTTCATCAGTAGTTTGCTCTTCTGCAATTTCCTTAAAGTTGATTTCAGAAATTGAATCAATTCTGGATAAGGCATCTGCAACAACATTATCTTTACCCAATACATGTTGAATGTTACAACTAAATTCTGAAATGTATTGAAGTTGTCGTTGTCTTGGTGATGCTTTTTCATTTTTTTGCTTAAATGCAAAAGTTAGAGGCTTGTGGTCAGTATATATAACAAAATCATTCCCTTCCAGCAGGTGTTTGAAATGTTTCACTGAAAGGTATATTCCCAATAGTTCTCGGTCATAGGTACTATACCTTGTTTGTGTTTCATTTAGCTTCTTTGAGTAAAAGGCTATTGGTTTCCAACTCTCGTTTTCTAATTGCTGGAGTACTGCACCCACAGCAAAATCTGATGCATCTGTGCAAAGTGATAGGGGTAGTCCAGATCTTGGAAAGGATAAAAGAGCAGCTTCGGCAAGGTCAGTTTTGCATTTTTCGAAGCTTCCCCTGGTGTCATCAGTCCAATGCACTTTTCTGCTTTCTTTCTTCTTCGCTCCTTTTAACAGTTCATGTAGAGGTGCTTGAGTCTTAGCAGCATCCTTTAGGTATCTTCGGTAAAAATTTATCATGCCCAGAAACGTTCGCAGGTCATGAATAGTTTCTGGTAGTTTGTAGTTGAAGATAGCTTGAACTTTTTCTGGCAATGGCCGAGAACCTTCTGCAGTGATCAGAAATCCCAAATATTCAACTTGGGCAGCTCCCATCACTGATTTGGAGACATTTATTCGAAGTCCATATTGCTGGAATCTTTCAAATACCATTTTTAGGTGTTCACTGTGTTCCTCTTCAGTAGATGAGGCAACAAGTACATCATCAAGATACGGGAAAACAAAGTCGAGTCCATACAGTACTTCAGTAATGAAACGCGTTGGAAGGTTGAAGGAGCATTCCTCAGTCCAAAACTCATAGTATTGAACTCGTACAAGCCAAATGGGGTGGTGATGGCAGTTTTTCTTTGTCTTCCTCAGCAATTGGTATCTGATAATAAGCCTTTACTAGATCTATCTTGGAAAATATTTTTTTTTTTATCCTTCAGGATGTGATTAAAGTCCTCAATTCTAGGAATTGGATATCGATCTGGTATTGTCTGTGCGTTGAGTCGCCTGTAATCGCCACATGGTCTTAATGTTCCATCCTTTTTATTTACTAAATGCAATGGACTTGCCCATTGAGATTTTGAGGGTCTAATAATGTCGTTGTCCAGCATAAATTGGAACTCTTGCTTCGCCAGCTTCAACTTATCAGGGGCTAGTTGTCTTGCCTTCGAATAAACCGGTTGGCCAGTTGTTAGGATGTGGTGCTTTACTTCATGTTTAACAACTCTGTTAACCAAGTTTGGCTTGGTTAAATCAGGATACAACTTAAGCAGGTTGAAATATTTGGAGGCTCTATTGACTGTGCTGAGATCATTATTTTCTTGGATGGTAGCAACTTCTCCTTTAATTGAAAGATTTGTTACTCCATCGATTAATTTCCTGTTGTGCAGATCTATCAGCAACTGGAATTTTTGAAGGAAATCAGCACCTATGATTCCTCGCTTAACTTTGGCAATAATAAACGGCCACTGAAATGGGCGTCTTAGGCCTAGATCCAGCGTGAGAATTTTCAGACCATATGTTGGAATTTCAGTGCCATTAGCAGCATACAGTTTATATTGAGAGGCTTGGCACTCACCTTTCGTTTTTGTCCAAGGGAGGATCGAGACGTCTGCTCCACTATCCACAAGGGTTGACATCCGGTTTTCTCTGTCCTTGACAAATAACCGGAATTTGCGGCCTAAAATATCGGCAGCAGGACTCGCCGCGCCGTCTACTGCTGGTATTCGTTTCCCGGCTCATTGAAACTGCACGGCTGTACGCATTTACCAGGGAGGCACTTCTTCCCGAATCGGAAATGGTAGAAGCAATATCGTCCCTGAGGATTGTAGCGGCGCCTTGATTTGCTGCGACTTCTACTCCTCTGATGGTGATGAGGGCTTGAGCTCCGAACTTTTCGTTGTAGCTTCAAAGAGGCCAGTTGTTCTTCCAGACTTACTAATTTAGAGAGGAGTTCATCCACTCTTAGGGAATTTTCTGAACCACTGCAGCATCATTGTTCTTAGCGCCATCTCCACGATCTTGTTAGCCAATGCGCTATTTTGTCATTTTCCAGTAAAAAAAAAATCCAGGGTCACCAGTTATTAGGTGCTTGTTTCATAGCATTCTAAATAATACTCAAGTGTGTTGAGTTTTCATTTAATTCAAACATTAAACTTTATCAAAATCTACTGGAATTTTATTCTGCGTGCTCATTCAAAGGCGGCAAAGATAGATCTACACGTTGTACAGAAAATGCCACGTTTTTAGTATTTTACACAGTTATGCTGCAGTTAAGCATAATACAATCGATACGACTACATGAGTAAAGAAAAATATAAAAACAGAAATATAAATTATGAAAACCATTTTAAAAATTAACAGAATTTAAATGCATTTATATAAAATAAGTTTAACAATTATTATTTAAGTTTAACATTTATTTGAATAGAATTAATTTCTATCTTGCCAATATCACGTTTAGCGAATTCGAAAAACAGTTGACAGGTGCAGCCATCTAGCGAGAGAAAATCTCTACAAAAACTGTCCTTTACACCTTTAACAACAGGCATAGCCCATATATTTATAAATTTTTAATCTCTTACTGTAATGAGGACAATTTTCTAATTGTGACATATATTTAGGTTTATATTATTACTACTAACATGTCCTAAACTTGAAATTATTAGCATAGATGAGTTGACCAAACCTGAAGTAAAAATAAGAGCTGGTGTGCTGCCAATTTACTTACAGAAATACAAAATCTATTACGTATTGAAGGATTTTTCCACCTGCCTTCATGTTATGAAATGCTTTCATTACAATGTATTTCAAAATTTCTGCATGAAGTGTTACAATTTTTTTGACATTGTTTATACATAGAAATTAATGCATTTGTTTTTAAACTGTTTAGTGAGTATTTGTATATTGTCGTATCTAATGGTAAATCTGGATTAAAACTGTCTTGACCATTGTTTGAATTCATTTAAAATTACGATATACACTCAGGAACATTGAAAATAGCGACCCCAGAAGGAAGCTAAGTACAATCGCGAAACTTTGCAAATAAGTACAGCGTAATGTGATATACAAATGATCCAAGTTTTGTGCCAATACGCATGCTCATACAATCCAAGGTGGCGCTACAATCAGGAAGAGGGTGCTATATAAGCCAGCGCAAATTCGAAGATTCATAAACGTGACGATTACCCGCCGATTGTAGGAAGACTTTGGTAAGCGAAACATGCCAGGTAAACGTGCTAGAAGACATTTCTCACAGTTAAGCGAGTGTGAAAGAGGCCTGATCATCGGGATGAAAACTGCAGGCTCGTCAACGCGCCGTGTTGCTGGCCTGGTGGATCGTTCGGAGTGTGCCGTTAGAAATTGTTGGGAGCAGTGGACACGAGAAGGTACCCACGTGCGGAAAACCGGGTCTGGAGCGACCAGGAAGACCACGAGGAGAGAGGATCAAAGGATCGTGCGGCAAGCACTTGTGGATCCCACAACGTCTCGTTCAACGATACGAGCAGACGTAGGCGTAGCAATTGTTCCACAAACAATTTCCAGACAACTTGCAGAAACAAATCTTAAATCCAAGCGCCCTTTCCGTGCACTCCCTTTAACACCGGAACATCAGCAACTGCGTCTACAGAGGTGTCAAGCCAGATCAATGTGGAATGTCACAGATTGGCAAAAGGTTGTGTTTAGTGATGAATCCCGGTTTGTTTTGGGGAAAGATAACCGTGTACGGGTGTGGAGGCGCCCTGGTGAGCGGTACAATTCCCCCCCACACACACACTGTTCTATGTCACTGCCCGCACAGCTGGTGTAATGGTCTGGGGGGCATAGCCTATGATAGCCGGTCCACTTTAATTGTGATGCGTGGAACCTTAATGGGCCAACGTTACGTTGATGATATTCTTCGACCCCAGGTAGGACCTTTCTTAAATGGTCTCCCAGGTGCAATTTTCCAGCAAGATAATGCTCGTCCGCATACAGCAAGAGTTGCTCAAGACTTCCTACGTCATTTTCAGACTCTTCCATGGCCGGCCGCTCCCCTGATTTGTCCCCTGTAGTGCACGTGTGGGATCAGCTAAAACGACAGATGCCATCGTGTCACTCTGTACATGATTTAGAGTTGGCTGTTTAAGATTTGTGGGCCCATCTGCCTCAGGACAACATAAGGTGTCTAATCAACTCAATGCCGGACCGTGTGGCGGCATGTATTGCAGCTGGAGGTGGTCCAACGCACTATTGAAGTTGCCCAGTATTTGTGTCGTTGCACACCCTGTATTCGTTTAATTGTCTTGTTTTTGAGATCAAGTAAATCTCTCATCTGTGTCATTATGTGTATTAAATTTCATTTCAATCCGATGCTTTCTTCTTGGGTCGCTATTTTCAATGTTCCTGAGTGTATTAGTAAATACAGGTGTAATGTGAAATTACTATTTTTATTGCAGCTGAATTTTCCAAATTGCTGTATCCTGCAGTTGCATCTATATGATGGTATTAACTGCAGGTTAAGCTGTCATAAAATTCAACTGTTTCCAATCAAGATACAGAAAAAATTACAGGCAAGAACTGGGACAAAAGGAATTAGATACTATACCGGTTAAATAACACCAAAGTGTGCTGGCCCTTTTCCGTTTAGTGACAGGCCAAGTCTGCTTGGAAGATAATGCATAGGAGTTTTATATCACTATCTTTACTGCAGCCTCTTTAATTTAACAGACCCAATGAGCATCTCCAATATGTGCTTCAAGGTACTTCATGGAATTTCCTGAATATGGGTGTGCTAGAGTTACTGGAGGGGGTGATAAGACTTCAGTCACTTCGACTTTTCCCCCCCTTTTGTTTGTGTTTGTCTGTTTTTCCTTTGTATTGTATTTCTACTAATTCACCACCATTGAAAATAAAAAAAAGAATTTGAATAATACAATGTCTTGGGAAGTTTTATGGATCATTTATATGTATTGTATTATAATTCTTAAAATAACAATGCTTCAACTTTATTTATTGTATTAAATTCTTTCTACCTTGTATGCAATTCATTGTGTTGTAAAAAAAAAAATTCATTTTCATTAAAGGATAAATCTAACGTATTAATCAAAAACTCTCATTTTAACTCTAATATTTAATAAAAACTGGCTTAAAGAAGTAAATTTAAAAAAAAATTTTGAAAGTTTAAATTATATTTTTAGAATCATTTATAGTATATTGATAAATCATTGTTAGAAAAGATACATTAATTATAATTAATATTCTGAAACATTAAAAATCGAAGAAAAATTGACATATATTTTCAATGGTTTAGAATAAGTCACAAATTATGTCATTTATATGTACTTCAATAACTCTTTATAAAGGATGATCAAACAAAATTTAATCATTAATACTAAAAATTTATAGTAATATGATTCAGTTCTTTAACTTCATTGTGTATGAAAGAGTATTTATTTTTCTTTTTTGAGCTTTAAAGACAGTCATTTCTAAAAACAAAAATTCAAACATTTGTAAATAATAACTACAAAGTATGTCAGACACTCAAAGATGATAAATGTTGTTTTATTACAGAATCTACACAATTGCTTTAAAATGCTTAACATTTTAAAACAGATATAATATCCACAAATCATAAACTCATCCATAATTATCTTTACATGCATAAAACTGAGTTTTCAGAAATAGGACTATTTTATGAATTTATGTAAAATACCATACCACATATACAAAAAAATTTAAAAAAACTATATCATGGAAAAACTAATAATTACTTGTTGAGTAGCCAATGTTGAATAATTAGCCACTGAGATTAAAAACATTGAACAAAGAGGGCACATTTTCATCTCAGAAGATAATTCTCTACTTCAAAATTTTCATATTACACTGGGGCTTCAAGAAATAAATTTTGT